>NJDC01000124.1:32836-95953 GCA_002245475.1 Calephelis virginiensis
CACACACACACACACACACACACACACAGTGTTATGTTCCGGTCCGTAGGTTTGTTTACCCGGTAGACTTGCGCGTTAAAACCCAGCTACAGGATAGCTACGCACCTACAACATCTGTCTATGGGCCACGGTAGTTACTTACCATCAGGAGAGTCATGTGCCCGTCACTGTGACCTGTGCATTGCAATTCGTGGGATGATAAATAAAAGCTATAACATGCTGTAATGAAAGGCATATGTGTTAATGTGCAAAGAAAGATAGAAAGGAGATAGTAATTTGTTTTGCAAGACAAAGTTGTCGGATGTGGTTTAGAATACCCGTACCTGCTGTAAATAATCATAATGTAACCTAAAGTTGTTTATTGAATAAATAATTCCAACAAAATGTTCATCAAAACTTAAATCACAGATCGCAATTGTTCGTGACAACCAGTCGAGGTCAGGATTCAACTTGGAAGCGTTGCGAACACCTACCGAATTATATTAATTAAAGCCAAACTGAGCGTGACAGGCGTATAATTTATTTCCAATCACGGATGCAGCACTCGAGGAATGCGGGAGAAGTTAGCGCGACATAATGCTCCTGCTGATCGGAACGGATAAGCTTCGAGGACATTAGAGACGTCGTGGCTGCGATCGGCCGAAGTTTTCCCGCAAATCCGAGCAAATCTGAACCGGTTTTCAGAACGATGTCGTTCGACAATTGGACCGAGTGAAGCGCTGAGAAATTCCATTGTAAGTTGATTTTATAATTAACAGGAGTCCGCACGCGTCTTTGTGTTTCGCAGCACTGAATTATGATTTCGCATTGTGAAGGATTCAGAGCCAGATGCTGAGTTGTGTGCGTTAAGGGAGGCGTACATTAAAACCAAGAACTATTGATAATTTAGAAGGAATAATTATCGTGTGTTTATAATATCTCCGATTATTTTTCAATGACTTAAAAAAATAATATAATAATATCTTCATGCCAATATCTGCGTAGAGGTTGATAGAGGCATAACTAGAGTACCACAACTAGCCGAAAACACTAAGCCCCACAATGTGATAAATGGCAAGCCTATCACCAATAATAGTGAAAATAGGCGGCTAAAATCTAAAATTTATCTAAAAATTAGAAAAATTTAAAAACTTTGTGACAATGTACCAATCAGCTTGTTTGCCTATCAATACCATAGAAAAAATAATATCTTATTAAGGTTGAAAGGTTTGATACCTCATAATACTTCAGAAAAACCGATAAGTTATGCTATAGCATACATCAAAAGTTTACATTTAATCTTTTGGTCACTTTCATCCTTTTAATAGATAAACCTTAATGATATATTATTTTTTCTATGATATTGATAGGGAAACAAGCAGATAGATTTCCTGATGGTAAGAAATTCACGCCGCCCAGAGAGACCAAGGTGGTAATGGTGCGTTGCCAACCTAAGGCCGGGATGTTAGATCTCGAGCAAAAGTAAGTTTAACGGTCACCTTAACTTCAAAACCCAAACATGTCAACGGCAGGCACTGACGTTATCCGGGTGGGATCAATCCGGGTGAGTCTCTGCAAAACTCTAAGTACTACCTAGTCAGATGTAACGGTATTAGTGTCAGTAAGCCTTAGCTCACCTTTTACGAGCTGCCTGACAGGAAGGCAGAAGGTTTATTCTGCAAAGGAGCCCGGACCAACAAAGGGATATGATCAATTATCAACATTTTGCTGGATATCGATGAACACTGATGGTATGAAAACAATAATCTGTTTCATACTTTAATAAATAAAATAGCTAAGTGCAAGTTACATTCATAATATTACGAGTGGCAAGTAACATTTGACAATAATAAATAGATAGTGAGAGAGAAGTCCTAGATATTTTAAATTCTAATAAAAAATTGAAAAGTGAAATGGCTGATTTACACCAAAGATTTTTAAGCGTTTGCCAAGAACGTGACCAACTGACGCTCTTGGTCAATTCATTTGACCAGTGCAGCGTTGAGTTTGATCAAACACTCAAGCGCAACGTTGAACTGGAACATAGACTGAGTCAAGCCCAGCAGACAATTGAAGGATTTGTGTGTATCGACCAGGAAATCAAGATAACGCAGACACAATCTCTGTTTGAGGAACTGATTGATAAACCATCATGCATTTCCCTTAAATCACAGAGTAATTGTAAATCACCTCCCTTAGTAACCATAGATTTAACCTGTGACGATAGCATTATACAAAATTCAAAGAAACCCGTTTGTTATAATAGAAATAAATTGAAAAAATATATCAAACTTAATAAAATTATTAAAAAATCACAGGAGAAAATTAAAAAAAAAACAAATTATTGTTAAAAAAATATAATATATGTAAAGAAAATTGTATTAACACTAAAAGCAAATTAAACAAATATGAATCAGATATCATTACTTTACAGGCTGAAATAAGTAGTTTAGAGAATTCCTTGCTTAGTATTGCTCTTAAATATAATCTTGCACAAAAAGAAATTGAAGAACATACATTGGCTGTTAATAGCTTGCTTGATCTATGTAAATACAATGAAGAAAGGTGTAACTCATTGTTTGAAAATAATTAAGTATATCATACACCTACTAAATCAAGCTATTTACAACCATCTTCATCTACAACTTCTTCCATGCTTCTCTATCTATATGTCAGACTAAAAACTTGAACAACGGATTTGATAATACTAATAATACCCAGGGAAGTAAAAAAATAATCATGTATTCCGATGATATAGGTCAAAATATGGGACCAATTTTAACAAAAACGTTTGGTACTCCGGTGTCTAACTTTTGTATGACGGGTGCCAATTTTTCTCAAATATTAAATAAAGTTATTTCCAGTAATTTTGCACACAACACTGTATTAATTCTTTGTATTGGGAGAAGAGGACATGTGAATCTAAATGAGTTACAAAAATATTTTGATCAATTAATGCTCTTAAATGTAGAAAAAAAATATCTTTTTGCATTACCATATAATTAAAAGTTGCCACAGGCTGAAAATAATATTAGGTACAAATGTAATTTGAAATTACAGACAATGTCAATGTATGACAATAAATTTGAGTTTATTGACTCAAATTCATTTGCTCGTAAGATTAATTATTTAGTGACAAAAGATAGTTATTATCTTTCTGATTACTTTAAGCGACAAATAGCATTATGGCTATATACTTTTATATTTAAGACAGCCAAGTACTTGGCTAACACCACTGCTTCTATTGAGCAGTCAAGTAATACTTTTAATGTTATACATGACTCAAGTAATTTAAATTACTTGATGAGACAATAGAGGTATCCTCTAGCAATATTTTACATACAAATCATAATGTTTCTATTAATTTTAGTAAATTAGTTACAACGGATATCTCATGTGCTAACTATGATAGAAGTAATGTTAATAAAAGACACCCATCAGCAAACAATAAACAGATTATTAATTGTAATTTTAACCTGGTTCATCAAAACAGACAAGGTCTGATGGACAAAGATCTAGAATTGGAGTTGATTATGAGTTGTAACAATATAGATATATTATGTATAACAGAACATTGGCTTAAAAGCCATCAGCTCATGTTCAACTTCAATAATCACCAGGTTGCTAGCTCATTCAGCAGAACAACAATGATACATGGTGGCTCCTTAATTATTGTTAGTAAAAATATTAAATTTAAAGAACGCAGAGATATTGTGAGCCTTTCTGTTGAACGAGTTATTGAGACTGCTTGCATTGAGTTTGAGTTATTTATTGTACTAAGTGTATATAAGCCCCCTTGTACACCCTATGATGAATTTGAATGTAGAATGGAAAAGGTCCTATTTAAAGGGTCTAATTCAAGGACTAATGTTATTATCTGTGGTGACTTCAATATAAACATATTAGAATCATCAACGCAGTCACTTAAGTTTTTAAATCTCTTTAGATCACACAATTTGCACAGCATTTTCTTTGAGCCCACTAGGATAACAGCCACAAGTGCCACTTGTATTGACAACATATTTACAAATGTGACACCTGTTAATAAATCAATTGTTAAAGAAATAGATTCCGATCACTGTGGAATATTAGTCGCATTGCCAAGAAGTATACAAAAATCTCAAAGAAAAGACATTATTTTTGTTCCTGTTAATGCAAATCGCTTAAAAAGATTTGAGACAGTGTTAATACAAGAATTACCAAAGTAGCCGTATCATGATGACCCAAATCTTTTATATGAATCATTATTTACATTAATACAAACTGTAAATCATCAGACTTTTAAGCCTAAAAAAATCACAGTTAATATCTATCACAGAGCTATTAATGAATGGGCAACGTTGGGTATTCATAAGAATAGGAAAAGGTTATATGAGTTGTATTCGTCACTCAGTGACGCAGAATCATTGCTGAAGCAATATGTTGATGAGTGTAAAAATAGTTTTAAATTTTCGTTTATTGATGCATCAGATATAATAAAAGTCTTTAAGACATTAAAAATTAAAAATACGTTAGACTTATGGGGACATTCTCTTAAAATTATTGCTTCAGTAATAAATGTTATTGCTCCATATTTAGCTGTAATATTTAACTGTTGTGTTTCTAATGAAGTATTTCCTGATCTAGTGAAACTTAGTAAAGTTATACCTATATTTAAATCTGGAAGTTATTCTGATCCCTCCAACTACAGACCTATCTCCGTTCTGCCTACCCTGAGTAAAACATTTGAAAAAGTTATGTTGAATCAAATGTTACTACATTTTAACAAATTAGGATTATTTCATAATAAACAGTTTGGTTTTACAAGGGGTAGATCAACAGTCGATGCTGATGTGGAATTATTGAAGAAAATTTATGAGTGTTGGAGGATTCTCAGGATGCAATCGGGGTGTTTTGTGATTTGTCCAAAGCATTTGATTGCGTAAGCCACGATACGTTGATCAGGAAACTGCGCCATTATGGAATTAGAAATAAGGCAATCGATCTTCTGATTTCATATTTGAATGGAAAAATTCAGAAGGTAGATATTAATGGTAAAAAATCGACAGGTGCTGATGTTACGATGGGTGTCCCCCAGGGCTCTATTCTTGGTCCATTTTTGTTCCTTGTATATATTAATGACTTACCTTACTACGTAAGAGACAAACACGAAATTGTATTGTTCGCGGATGACACTTCAATTATATTTAAAGTGAAAAGACAACTGGGTCAGTATGACGAAACGAACAATGCGATTTCAAAAGTTGTACACTGGTTCAATGTAAATAATCTTTTTTTGAATGAAAGAAAAACTAATTGTATTAAATTTTCAATGCCAAATGTGAGGCAAGTGGATACCAACGTACAACTTAATGGGAACAAGTTGGACCTCATAGATTCTACTACGTTTTTAGGAATAACAATTGATAAGAAATTGCAATGGGGCCCACACATTGATAAACTTGCAATTAGATTAAGCTCAGCAGCGTATACTGTTAAGAAAATGCGACAATTAACTGATGTTGAAACCGCTAGGATGGTTTATTTTAGATATTTTCACAGCATCATGTCGTATGGAATTCTTCTCTGGGGGAGTTCTGCCGAAGTCAATACTATATTTACTTTACAAAAGAGAGCCATAAGGGCAATTTATAACCTAAGCCCAAGAGTTTCCCTGAGAGAAAAATTCAAAGAAACCAAAATTATAACTTTTGCATCCCAGTATATCTTTGGAAATTTAATGTATGTTCACAGAAATTCAAGTTCATTTAAAAGAAATTGTGATATACACTGTGTCAATGCAAGGAATAAAAATAATCTTGCTGTGCATGTGTCTCGTCTCCACAGAGTAAGCCATTCTTTCATGGGCATATGTATACAGTTCTACAATAAACTTCCCAATTATATGAAAGAACTTCCAATTAATAAATTTAAGAAATGTTTTAAATGTAAATTAAATCAAAAGGATTATTATAACATTGCTGAATATTTAGCAGATAAGACTGCTTGGGATTAATTGCTCCTCATGCTAATCTCTTATAATATATAATGTATCATTACATAAATTATTGTAAATATATTGTAAACTAAGAAAAAAAGACAAGCCCGCTGAGTTTCTTGCCGGATCTTCTCAGTGTGCGGCCGCGTTCCGATCCGGTGGTAGATGTATTATTATATAGACCCGTCACAAGTGCCTCTTGTAGGTTTATGTGAAATAAAGATGATTTATTATTATTATTATTATTATTATTAAAATAACATTTTTATCAATAAACTACACAATATATTTTCATCGGTAAATAATAACTCAATTTTTGTGACCACTTCAAATAACTCGTCTATCTGTCTGTCTTTTCGGGACATACTCATAAACTACTCAAACGATTTTTGTAGAGTTTTTACTTGTATATATAGTGATACCCAAGGAAGGTTTAAACGTGTTTTAAGGTATTTTGGAAATTGGTAGAATAATAGTGATATTTGGTAAACACATTTGAAAATTTTGAGCCTATTGATAGCTTTGATAAAAGACGCCTCCTAAATCCTTTGTCACTTTTTTTATCGATATTGAAAAATTTTGTGACAGTATATTATTTCTTTATTATTAATGCTTGGTAGATACGATTTATTTAGTACTACTAGTTGTAATAGCCCCGAAGGTATATCTTTATATCATCCGGGCCAATCCCCGGACAGGCCAATCGAGGAGTGGAGAGCGTCAAATATGCACGCGGAATATGAGAGGTGGAATGGAATAGAAGATGAATGAGTTGATTGATGATATTCATCATGTGGTTATAAATGTGGAGGAAGCCAGGCAGATCTATAAGGATCATCACATTTGGCACGCGATTTTATACAAATGATAAAGAAAGTTAATACATTTTTATTATTTATTAAAAAATAGGCTCAAACGACTCAAAATAGAGACACATTTCTAGCATTTTTCAAATTTTTGTCTGACTGTTTTTTCCGTTTGTATACCGACTATATGTTCACTAGGTGGTAGAGTTTCGCAGCGACTCGTCCGGATTGATGCCACCGCCTTACCTACCGCCATAACGTCATGACGTGTTCCGGTTCGGAGGGTAAGGTAGCCGGTAAACTTACTTTTGCTCAAGCCCTAACATCCCGGCCTCAGGTTGGCAACGCACCATTACCACCTTTGGTGTAGAGACACCAAAGACACGCCTAGAGAGGCGGCGTGAATTTCTTTCCATCAGGAAATCCGTCTGCTTGTTTGCCTTCCAATATCATAAAAAAAAAACCGACCGTAACTTACTCCAATCATTGATTTTAATGAAATTCGGCAGATAATATGCACTTAATGTTTCAAAGATAGACATTTTCAAGATACTTTTATCGAGTTCGATCGGCAAAGGTTCTAGCGGAAGAAGGGAAAAGTCAAAAAGTAAATTTAGCAATAGCGCGCAGTCCGATTTCTTTTAGTTTGTTTTGTTGTGTAGTATAAACTTCACAGATTTTCCCGCAATTTTGATGGTCACAACTTTTGTTATTTAGAAATAGTAAACATAACAACACTCAGTACAAACTGAATAAAGAACTTGAAATCCGGAAGCTAGAGACACATTTGAATGTACTAGTCATCTTACACAATATGCTTAATACCTTGCTAATTTACCATACATGGTAGGCAGAGAGTATTGTGAGCCAAGTAAACAAAGGTTGCCAAAAGCAGTAGAAAATAAAATATTGCAGTAAAACGATTACATTATTTAATTTATTTTACTAGTATTTCTGAAATTTTGTAATAAAATTGTAACTTTCATGTTATAATGGAATAAAATATTTTAACTTAATTTGATCGCATATATTATTATTTTATTTAAAAATATTAGTTTGTAAACCTGCAACGCCACTTTTAAAGACCATCTACAGATATCATCCACACCATGTAGCTTTGATGAAAAAAAAATCTTAGCGTCAGTTACATGTATGGGAAACGGCCTCTTTATTTATTCTTATAGTTTGGTACACAAATCGTAAAACGGTTTACAGAATAGTGGCTGTGTCATAGGGATTGACGAAGAAACAGATATGACAAAATCTAATATATCTTAGGGTCTTTTTATTGAATAGACATCCTCTAAAGACAGAATTTTGGAAATTCTACAACCAAGGGGGTGAAATAGGGGTTGAAAGTTTTTAGGAAAGTCTTTGTTAATGGGATATTGATTAAAAATAAATAAATTCGTTTTAAGTTTATTAAACATATTAACTGCCACGCGAGCAAATCTATATATCTAAGTTTTCTAATATATCTATATACCTAGGTTTATCTATGTTATGAACTTACTAGGTTTTCACAGGCAAAACATATTTGTTATATAGCTAATCATAATTATTATTTAAATAAATAATATATTATACCGAGTGCATAAAGCTTTTTAAAAGTAAATGTGTTTTGCACCTTTCAGTGTGCGTCCCGCCGTACGCACGGGACTGTAGTCTTTCGAACGATTGCTAGGATTACAACTATATATTATACAAATAATACACAAAATGGGTATTTTGGAGCATACAATTTATATCATGTTTTGTTATTATCGCGTTACGTTTCTGGATAATTAATATTCAGTGAAATCTTCAGTGCCGCTGTTCTCTGCAAACCTAGTTAATGATCATTATTTAAGTTTAGTTAAGGTATTCCGTGAAGCGTACCCAAACGAAGCACATCCAGCCGAAGCACACCTAAAGTATTCTACTTTGCACACCCGTAGGTTAGGCTTCAATAAAATTTCGTATTCCACGAAGCACACCTACAAATAATATCACTCGTATAGTGCGTAGTCTAAGAAATAAAAATGTCAATAGAAGAAAATATTTATTATTTAAAAGAACAACACATCTATCATATTTCAGTTTCGTTATTATAATGTGATACAATATATTTTGTCATTTTTGTAATCTTACTGTTTAAAATCACACATTGTTTTATAATCGTCTTTCAAAAAAAAACATTTTTCAAAACATTTTTTTCTATTATTTGCCTTTTTTTTGTGCTCCTTCTTAAATCACAGACTGTTCGATAATCATGCAATCAAAACTTATGCATGCAATTAAAACGAGTGATATTATTCGTAGGAAATTTTATTATTTTAATTTTTTATTTGAAGCCCACCTACGAGTGTGCAAAGTGGAATACTTTAGGTGTGCTTCGTCTGGGTGTGCTTCGTTTGGATGCGCTTTACGTAATACCTCGTTTAGATAGTTTACTTTTATTGTACAAACATAAACGAAATAAATATGAGGGGTGTTGAAAGTTTGATGCTGCCCTCCTGCCAGGCAGCTCGTCAAAGGCGAGCATAGGCTTACACCGTGACATCTGACTAGGTGCTAGAGTTTACGAGAACAACGACTCACCCGGATTGGTACCACCGCCTTACCTATTCCTGCCGCCATAACGTCATGACGTGTTCCGGTTTGGAGGGTAGGGTAGTCGGAAAACTTATTTTTGCTCGAGGTCTAACACCCCGGCTTCTAGTTGGCAACGCACCATTACCACCTTTGGTGTCTCTAGGCAGCTTGAATTTGTTACCATCAGAAAATCCGTCTGCTTGTTTGTCTCCCAATATCATAAACAAAATTTGTTTGCGTATGTCTATATGTTGAGCCACAACTTCTGAATTAATGGGCCGATTTTTGTTTGAAAGCTGATTTGATCGAGATAGTTCTTAGCTAAAATTGAAATTTTTTTGTCAAAATCATAAAAATATGAAACGTAAAAACTAAATGTCGCCTATGTGGTCTAGCGGTCCGGCTTCGGACTTGTCTTCTAGAGGTCCCGGTTCAATCCCCGGGTCGGTCAACTAAAAATTAGAAATTGCATATTTACAATTATCTAATAAAAATAACGTTGCCCGGTATTGGATAAGCGCCCCGTTGGCGATAGGCTTGCCACCTCTCACATTGTTGGACTTAGTATCTTCGGCTAGTCGTGGGTGCCCTGGTTGTGCCTCTGCCTACATCTTTGGGGATATGGACGTGAATATACTTTTAAAATCTAAGTAGTACACAGACACAGCCTTATCGATGAAATAGCGATCTTTTTCGGGTAACTATGGAAATACAATCAAAACAAATGTTGTGCAATGGTGCTCTTAACATACCAAAAGTATTATTACTTTCCTATACTAATAAAACACAGAGGAAATATTTTTTATTGCGTGTTTGATGATTCACGATATTAATGAAGATGATAATAATGAGTCGATTTCCTTTTCAATTCATTCATTGTTCCTGACGTTATCGGTATACATGTTACAAAAAACAAATGTCCAATCAAGAAAAGCCGTAAAGATACATTAGTTTCAAACATATAGTTGCTTCAAAACTAGATCTTAAATAATTGATACGAGACTTAAAGTTAATGCCGCTAGTCAGGAGCTACGTGAAGCAACTTTTTATGCAAATGCCATGAATTCGTCAGGAAATTTTCGAGTGGAACGTGAGCTCACGGCAAAGGTGTCGCTTTATTTCGGGGCCACGAGGAATGCTAATAAGTTGGGAACACGAACACCACCCCCGCTTCCTTGTCGCGCTTTTTAATAAGATGGTAAAGCTGGAGATATGCTCCACGTATTTACAATCTCACTTTAATAATACAAGTTAATATGATTATTCAAATTCTGTAATTTGTCGTATTTTAATTTAACCAAAAAGCTTTTCGAGGAAAAAAAATGAAAGGATTTTCTTTTCGTTTCTCAAGGTTAAAGATGAACTTTCAGACATTTTAGTTTTTTAGGTTTTGCTCCCATGCTTTCCAAATTGGCAAAAGTCTAAAAAATATTAGGATTTGATTAGCTGAAATGAGCTGTAATAAGTTAGATTACGTGATTCAAAACGTTAATTTACTTATGTAAACTACTTGTAAAATTTAATTAAAATTATTTTACTATACGAGTAGGTTCGGCAAGCTGTTTGTCAAAGAAAAAAATATTCGACAAATCTTATATCTGCTCTTTTAAGCACTCATATTAAATACTTTCGTTTTTGTTCTTATTTTCAGCTTGAAATTATCGACAAATCAAAAAACGTGAAAATTGTTTCAGTTGTTCTTGAGTTGTAAATGGTGCAACTACAACAACATAATTCATTTTAGATTTTAAGCTAACTTTGGATGCTACTTCACGTGGGAGCTTAGATGCGGGATACCCCAGGGTTATACCGATCTCGTGAAAAAAATCCGAGACAGAAACAGTTTCAGTTCCCTCACATCTTTCGGTGAAAATTCTATTAAAATTGACAATATTATATTTTTCTTGACTCAAATGTTTTTAAAAAAACAATGAATAAATTTATTACTATTACACAGAACAGAGTAGCTACAGGATATATATAAAAAAAGTAAGAAAAAAAATCAAAAATTTCGCCACAACAGTTAAATCCCCAATGGCTCAAATTGTTAGTTTTCGTCGAATTGAAGTGTGCACACATCTGGGTTTGTTGATTGGTAGGAAAGGGTTTAAATCTTGTTTGAGATGAATTTTAATCTATTTTTAAAATGTTTAGTCTATTAAAATTGGATTAAACATATTAGACATTTGTCCGGATAACCGAAGGACAGATAAAAACAAAGAAGTTTAGACAGCTACTAGCGTTTGAAAATACATTTATTTGAAACTATTGACAGTTATTTAAATTTCACAAAGGTAAACAAATTATACAAGCCTATTCAAGTGTATCAGACATAAGCGTATATTATATGAATCCACAAAAATAACTAAAAATATATTTACAACTGTCTTTTTACTTGTCTAATTCTAAGCGACAAGAGCAATTGCTTGTGAGTTAACAATCCTTACATGGAGATAAAAACAGAAAACAAATTTATTATGACTTAATTTAAATATCGGTCTCTACCTACGCAACAACTTGCCGGGCAGAGATCCACCGCCTACCTGTTCCTGCTGCCAAAATAACAGTGTCATGTTCACGTGTAACACCCCGGCTACAGAATAGCCACGCACCTAGCGCATCTATGTTAGATACCATATATAGATATAGGCCACGGTTCTCTCTTACGAGTATCATCAGGAGAGCCGTGTGTTTGTTTGTTGCCTAACGCTACAAAAACAGTTGTCGGGCCCACATTGTGACCAAGTGCGGCCAGACGGGGCCACGACAATACGCCATGAGCCATTACACATCAGCAACAGAGCAAATATATTGCATTTACGTTCCTGCAGCACTCACCCGAGGATCACCCTAATCTTCTTCATAATTTTTCAACCCTATGTTTATTTGACAATAAAACCAAAATGGCTCGTACGGGCCTTATTACATGGGATCCCTTTTCATTTGCATATTTATTTACCAAGGGTCACATGTTTTAATAAACGTGTTTTAACCAAACGATTATGACCCTTAACTCGATGGATTATAGAGTATTTTGTCGTGATAATAATATTATCTGCATTACAAACTAGTGTAATGAGATGTCCGTCGAGAGATATTAATATTTGTTAGCATATAAAAAACATAAAATTAACTTAGTAGTTACAGTTATTAAAAAAGGAAAAGCGTTACTTATTCTTTTTTTACTGAATATATTTTCACGCCATATCCCTAGCGGGGTAGCAAAAGAGATAATATATTTATATAATAATACATAATTTTGATATACAAAACAGTACTAGTCTTTCTCCTTTTGAAAATGTGAATATTTGAAATGTTTTTACCAAGATCAGAGAAAGAGTGGGATTGAAAGAAAATGTTGGTGTTAAAATGTGAAAGGGCATCCCCTGGTTCGGTCATGTAGAAAGAATGACAGATGAAAGATTGACAAAGCAGATGTAGGTACAATGCGAATGTAGATGGATGTAGGTACTTGGGCAAAGCAAGGTTGACATACCACGATCAGATCACTCTTATATTATCCGAGAGTGGTGCCAAGAGCCTCCGAAACCGGCGTGTTTGTATGAAAAGGGTAATTAATGTGAAGGAAGCCAGACAGGTTTGTCAGGATCGTGTGGTCTGGAACTCGAAACTCTCTGACTACCACGTAAGGGACTTAACGTGAAGATATGTATGTATGTATGTATGTACCAATCGTCGACGATGGAAAAAAATAAAAAAATGTACCTGCATATTATTTTTTATTAATATTTCGTCTGCCATACTTTCCACATGCTTGAATCCTCAGAAAATACCTAATTACATTTAACACTAACACTTTTTTTGAAATCTCGCTGTTTAAAATGCAGTCGGTAAGCGTATTAGCACAAATTTTCTGTAGCGATCCTATTTTAGACACTTTCACCTTATTTTCATGCTTTTTCTGATCCACCCAACTCACAGTTTGATTATGTAACATTGGGATAAAACAAAGAATTGTGCTAAGCGAATCTAGCACTTTCACTAAAAAAATTAATTTTACAAAAAAAATGTTGCATATTTTCTTGATTAACATCTATAAAACAATTTTATCGCAGTAAAATTTTAAAAAAAACGGCTTTGATTTCAATTAACAAATCGTCTTCATACACATACATTTCGTTTGCCTAGATTTGTCTGCGCTTCCTTTATCAGATCCTCACGATGACTCAAAACTCCGCTTTGAAGCAGCTTACCCAGCACTTGATTCTCTATAAATTTTAAAGAAAGAAGATTCTCACCATTCCTTGCACACAATATCCTTTCTATATCAACTGTGTACCAGTGCAAATGTATTAGGTACAGTCTAAACACATCGATCCTATTTTACCCATATTCGACCGCATCCGTGCCCAGTTCTCATGCATCTGTTCAGTAAATTTGGGGGAAATCCTGTCCGGAGAACAGGTAGACAAGCAATAAAACTATCTAAAAAGTATTGTATAGAAATGGATACTGCTGTCCATTTATATTCGCTTTGGCCTTTTTGTAAATACCTTTAAAGTACGGACATAATTAATAAATATACAGTTGAATTATATCATATTATATAGATTAAAAATATCCCAACGTTATGCAGTTTTAAACAAAACGGACAAGTGAAAACTTATTAATACTTTAAAAGTACTGGTATTTGAGCTCATAGCGGGTAACAATAATCGCATCAAAATTTCCAACGTAGTGCAAACTTAGTTAGCAGTTCGTGAATTGAAAGGTTTCAATAAGTAGAATATTTAAATAGGGTTTATAGAGGCTTGCTTTGCAGCGTTATCAAATCTGTACTATATGTCGCTAAAGGGTACAAGTATTGTGGTCCGTGCAAGTGTTTCGTTTGGGCTTTCTCCAAGCTAAACTAACAAACAATCAAATGAATATTTTAATGGTAGTTAATACGTAACGCCTACAAGTTTTGTATTTTTATGATGGCGACGAGTCATTGCAGTCAACGCATTTCTTGACTGCAATACTTATCAACCTTATTTTTATACATTTCGAACGAACCATTTCGATCAAGTCAGCTTTCAAATAAAACGTTTCTGCAAGAAATACTGTATAATCGTATAGGAGTTATGATAAGATACACACACGCACACACACAGACGTCAAATTTATATTACCCGTCTTTTTCCATAAAACTTAAAAATTCCGAAAACTGCTTTCACATAAGGTACCTACACAAAAAAAAACATTTAAGCAGAACAAAAATAGACATACAGACAGGCACCCTTTCTACAGAATATACAGAAACCAATTTGGGAAGTGTATTTTAATGGTGTCGACCTTAATGACGAAAAATCGCCGGGAAGTGGCCGACCAAGAAAGCTTTTAGGCGGCCCTCGAGATGACCGCCGCGACAGTCGCTCCGCCATTAGCTCACCCCTAATTATGGACATTAAAGCATTTTGTTGTGATATATCATAAATCAGGACATCACTTTCACTAATTATGTTACATCATTTATATAATATAAATAAGTTTATTTAACTTGTAGTTTGTACCGATCTGACATTTCGCGTGCTGCCAATAGATCCTCTTACACTCCTTTTTTACTTTAAATTCTAAAGAACTAGATTAATGGTTTTAGAGTATTGCATAAATAATGAAATAAACAACCTTCTTAGCTGTAAACAAATAAGAAATCCAAAAATTTTTTCCGTCTTATCCTCGGCCATAGAAAAAAAAATGATGTATTAAAACACAAAAATTACATCTGCCATATTTTCATTAAGATCTGGCAAAATATTTTAATTAAGACGTGACTAAAATGAGGAGTTTCTTAATCCATCTGTGTGTATTTTTTTTCGGTATTTGTTACACATTCAATTGGCCAATAATGAATGGATTTTAAAATTTTTTTTTCGTTAGGCAGTTCACTTATTCAGATGTGGTTCAATATGCATACATTTTAAGTGGATTAGATTATTTCTTAAATTAAAAATATTCAAGACACAGCCACGACATTGTCACGATACCGTTGTCATTATGACACATTAATGACATCATTACTAATAAAGTGTCATGAAAAATAAGAGTAGGAGTTTTTTAAAATAACAATTTTTTGTAGGACTTTAATGATGTTTAATCAGCGCATGCATTGAAACTGATTTTTTTTGACGGCTACAAAATATGGGTTTCCTCTACACTGCAATTACTTAATTAAAATATTTTGTATTTATAAAACTACGTGAATCAATAATCTTAACAACAGTGAATATTTTAAATAGATCCGTTGCGTAGTTTTAAAGATCTAAGCATGCACAAGGACAGACAGCGCAAAACGATCTCTGAACTACTGATACCAAGTACACTAAAGTCACAGTAAACACGCACGGGATAGGTCGGTAGTGATTACTAGTTTTTAACACGTTTATTAATGTCCAAACACACCAGTACGCTAGATAATACGTGAAGTACAAAATGGCAGCTTTTCTTTGTGCCAATTTGAAGCGGCTCTCTTGAGTCTCCTTGCCGACCACCACCAGCGGGGAAACTGCCTCCGACTTGTGCAGGTGCTTTCAAGGCACGGATGATTAGGGAAGTATCTACACAAGATCGCAAGACGGGAGGCGGCCCCCGCCTGCCGGGTGTGCGGAGCGCCAGAAAATACGGCGTCCCACATGCTCGGGGAGTGCGTCGCTTTTGAGCCACAGAGGCTTACTCTCTCAGCAGTCGTAGGAGAGGACCTCTCGTTGCCGAACGTTGTCAACGCCATGCTCGGTAGTGACAGGTCGTAGCAGGCGGTGGTCTCCTTTTGCAAAGAAGTCATGACGCAGAAAGAGACCACGGAGCGGGAGGATGATCCCCGCTCCGTTGCAGGCGGATCAAGGGCACAAGAAGGCGGTTCCTTCGCATTCAAAGAGTCTCCGATGCGGGGCAGCCGAGGAGAATCGTGGGACTTTCCTCCGCCAGCACGGCCTCGCACGCCTGTGGGGCGACTGCAGTGATCGGAGTCGCTCCTTTTACAGCACAGGAGGAGGCACACGCTGCGTCGCGATCACCAGCTTTTTTATTAGCATTGATGGTATTAGCATTTATTTAATTAATCTCAAAGCTTTATTATATCATTTCATCATCATCATCATATTTTACATGACAAGCTGTTTCATTAATAATTACTTACACAAAAAATAATATGTATGTGCTTTTGAGATACATTAATTTTGACAAAAACTGCAATTTTAGTTTATATTTAAATTTATACTTTCGAAGCTTTTTTATATTTCGAAGTCACATATCAAGTTCATCGAAGTGGACTCACCAGAGATGATAACAAAACTAAAACAATACACAAAATACAAAACGAGAATCGAAAACAAAGGTAGGGGACGCGGTGATGCGTGCCACGATCCGAGTAACAACGCGCGACTGATTGCCCCTGAAAGGGTAAAGCGAAACAAAAATAAAAACATACCGCTCTTAACGTTGCTGATTAAAACGCGAACGATGGCACAAAGCGATTATCGGACCGTACGTTGACGTCTATTACTTTATTCCCTTGTCTATTGTTGTTCAGATCGAACTCGGATTACCTACTTTGATATTTTAAATCTTTTGTGTTTTCGAAAACACATTTCGTGTAGTTTTGCCCAAGGTAGGGGATATGTAGTTCAAATAGCATCTAAATTATGAACAACAATTTTTATCCTTCTCCTCGTTAGTCGAGTGATTAGCATACACGTCTAACTACACCGGTTAACCGCGAGGCTCAGGTTCGATTCCCGACGGCGTGGCGTCAGGCATTTGTGTGATGAACATATCCGGGTCTGGGTGTTTATTTTATTAAATTTATTCTGGTATCTATTTAAGTATGTATTAGAATCGTTGACTAACACCCACAACACAAGCATGTAATTTGCTAACTTTGTGGTTAGATTAAATTTGTGTAACTTTTCCAGGTATATTTATTTATTTTTATGTAGCATTTTAAAATATCTTTGTTTCTGAGATGTCGTACTTTATAGTATCAAATCACGTGAGAAGTAAGAACCACTTTCGAGGTAAAAAAAATTACTTATTACCTTACTCATTCAAAGCCACTTTTTCAAAAACCAGACAAAAAGCCTAACGTTTTAAATATCTAAATGGTTCTTAAGGGTACGACACGAAACGGTATATGTACGTTTATAAATTTAAGACTTGATAACAAACTTTGCCGCAGTGATATTAACAATAAAAAAATAAATTAAATATTTTATAAATACCGTCTGAAGTTTGATTTCACCCAATGTGAGAAACATCAAATAAATTCACAGTTAAAGAGATTCCGCACTACATCCGATCCAAAGCCGTAAAAATGTTGGTCCAAAAAACTCCAACTGATTTCGGATATTGCTTACGCACTAGTCCGATCTGAACCCGTGAAAACTCGGATCGAATTACGTCATTTTATACGGAGCCACAGCAGTGTTCACGTCGTTGATCATGAGTTTTTTTAATCGACATCAACTCCTGGCAATATTATTGTTCCTACGAAGACGAAGAAGTTTTTTTTTATATAGTTTTTAATTAGTATAAAATATAAAAAAAATAGTATAAAATAGCTTGTTTTTTTTAGTTAAGGGAGTGCTTATGCTACTATAGTTAGAGTTTATAATTATCAAATATGATAAAATAAGTTTCAGGTTAGTGTGTAAAGCGGCAACTGCTCTTTAATAATAGGTATACTTATTAAATATTAGGAACTCAATGCACTAGTTCCGCATCCTATAGTCATGACAGTAACTTTTCAAAATGGATATCCAACTAACACAATTTGCCACTTTGTTTTATATAAATTGATTATAAATGCAAACAATGTATCAACGTGTTCCAGTAAACTTACTTTTGCTTGAGGCCTAATATCTCGGTCTCAGATTGGCAAAGCAACTTGAGCAACATTGGTGTATATAGGCCGCGTGTATTTCTTACCATCAAGAAGTCCCTCTACTTGTTTGCTTTCCAATATCATAAAAAAATATAGTAGAAACAGTAGATAAGTAGATACATGAAATAATCAACGTTAATTAATTCTAAATATTTAATGTAAATTTGTGATAAATTGTAACTTCGTTATATATTTGAGTATTTAATTTCATTACTTTATTTATTTTATTTTAGGGCACACTGCGATAGTTTAAACAATTTCAGCTTTTAGTTAATGTTTTCTATTTTGCTTCAAAAAATGTTAGCAGTTTCTAATTTTTGTTCTAGAAAATCAAGTTGTAGTTATCAAACGATCGGCTTTTTCTGTGTGTGTCAAAACCACGATCATGAATGCGAAATAAGTTGTTAACTTTTTCATTTTTCGTATGTATTACAGAAAAAATACATAATGAACTTCATGCATGTTTTACTCATTCTGTTATATCTAACATAAATGTACGAGAAATCATATGAAACTACTTGCCTAATTTGCGAGGCTGTGGTGTACACATGAATAAGATAAGTACACTGGTGATAACCAAGTCACCAGTGCAGGCGTAGCCTTACTATATAACGAAAATATAAAAATATCCTTTCAACAGACATATTTATTGTTTATTTAAACAGTCACCAGGCAGCAGTATTTTTAAAACCGACAAAGAGCAACCTCTTTTTCTGTATGGACACTTTACTCTTTGACATAAGCTAAATACACTGGATGCCTGCCGCTTCACGTTCATCACCCAGCCACATACCCCGCTCACCCCTCTCTCTTAAGAGAGATTCCGCACTTCATCCGATCCGAACCGATCCGAGACCGTGAAAATAAAGTTCGTTACTATAGAAATATTTCCATGGTAATTATTCACGCACTAGATCCGATCTCCGTCATCCGATTTGTTTCCGTCATTCTAGAATCTCCATTCCGGAGAAGATTTTTGACGGACAAAAGTAGACATAGTATTATTAGTATGAACGCTCGCGCACTGCATCCGAGAGAAGGCCGAGCTTTGTACGAGCAGTGATGCAGCGGGATCAGACCGAGTTTTCTAGACCAATATTTTCACGGATTCGGATCGGACGTAGTGCGGAATCTCCCTTCTAACAGGAGAGAAATTCATTCAGCATGAAAAAAGATAGATACTTTAATTCGAAGTTAAAGACATGTCACTTGACGCGCATTTTATTTATAACAATATATTTTTGAATGTATTTTTGAAATAGATGGCTAACGAGCAGGCGGTTCGCCTCATGTAAAGTGACGTTCGCCGCCCACGAACAGCTGTAACACCAATTGCGTTGAGGTCCTTTTAAAAATGAATGAGCTTGTTTCGTGACGGTGCCCAAATTGCAATGTGTCGGAATTATGTTTACTGCCCCTTGGTGTTTGTGGACAAAATCTCTCCAAGAACGCGTAGTGAATGAACTCCAAGTATCAAGTTGCTAGGGGTGAAATTCAGAATTTTACCGAGATGAACGCATGTAGGATTTAGTAGCGGATATTCTTATGGAATAAATCATAAGCGTACTTCTTACGAACGATGGGATAGGAAACGCTAAGAGAGCCAACGACTCTGAGCAAACTCAAACTCAAAGGGTCAAGGTAGTGAGAGAAACTTTGGTTGCCAATAATTTGAGTCGCTCTACGCCACAGCTGACAGAGAATTGCCCTCAAAACGAAGAGAAATCAGGAAGGGAGCCTTTTTAGCGGTAAATGTGCAGATGGTGTTTTATTTGGGTTAGATTGGACTAGATTTCGACGGTGCCTTAGGCTAATCGATTATGTACATTAAACACAAGTTTTTTCCGGGTTTCAATAGTTTGATGGCAAGAAGTTTTCGCTCAGTCGGTGTGTGAGCCATCGTTGGGGATCCAATTGGGACAAACTGTGTGGGAGACCAGAAATGGTAAAATATTTTACAAGTTTGTTATATAGTTGTTTTTTCATGTATCCTATTTCTTACAGATACGCCATGTGTATCTGTCTGTCCGTCTAAAAATCACAGGAACCTTATTTACTAGTATGTGTATTGTTGGTGCTAATAAAACAGTTTAGTGGTGTGTATTGTGTGGAGCTGGATGTATTTGGGAGTTTTAGCTTCCGGTAAGTCCAATTCATTCTTAGCGCACTATTTTGTCTGTTTTGTTAAGCCATAATACGTATACATTTTTGGCGGAAAATTGCAAATTAAATAATTTTATTTAGACTTAATTTTTTAACTACATAAACAACGTAAGATGAAAAAATATTTTTGTATTTTGAGGTGTGAAGGTAAATCTATCATCACAAGATGTGTTATTCTTTCCCTATATTTGCTGATACGGTACCAGTTTTAGTTGGCACTTACCGTCGAATTCGCACATGGCCACTTCATTTTTTGTTAGGTTTTGTTAGTATAAGTACTCACGTCGTGTAGCCAGGATAGTTTCCTGGCGGGTGGGTTGGCTCGCACGTGGCACTCGAAGTAAACGTCGTCACCTTCCTTGATGTCGCCGGCTGCCAGCGAGCTGCCCAGCCGCAGCTTAACCACCGGCGGATCTACAGAAAAACAATCAACATATTATGTAAAAATGCATACATACATGAGTTAGTACTTAATAAATTTATCGAATAAGTGGTCTCTTCAAAACCTTACACTGTTTAAATATTTTTGCAGTTATATTTGGTTTAAACTTTCTTGAATGTTATACAAAAAACCTTTATTTCTTCCAGACATACATTCAAGTGTTCTTGTATTTGCGCATTTCGTGATATAAGTTTATTGTTTTCTCCTTATTTGGACACTATCTCTACGACTTACCCATCAGTAATTATATCAAGTGAGACGCCAGCCATCGGTTACAACTTGGGTTTTGATTATATGTTGTAAACGTAATCATTAAATAAAAAAATATAAACCATAAATACCCTAATAACGTGGTAGTGTCGTTTAGTAACTAAATTTCTATGGCCACCTTCTAACTTCATCATCAGACCCTGGATCATTTTTGGTCACTTGATCAGTCAATACCCAATTCGATCAGCTGTTTTATTTAATTCAATGTATATTTTTTTACATTTGCGTATTTCTTAAATCTGGCACTCAGTACACTCACCTTCTTCGGAAGGGACTTGACGTGAAGATAAGTTTGTATGTATGTAGCTCAAAAAATATTATAAAAGTTTAAAATGATCCAATCAGCCTTTACTTGGGTCTTTTGAATATTTAGAATTTGAAAGTTTGTAGTTTTATTAAATTTTTAGTCTATTTCAATTCACTTTAATTCAATTATTTTTGCACACAAGACGAATGTCCGTAGGGTGGTCATTTTCTTGTAATTTTTAAATCGTATAACAATACCTGACAAGCAAAAGTCACGTTTTAACGGATGAGTTTAGTTTAACTTATTGTCTAACTATATTATAAAATAGATGGTAATAAAAATAACAATTTATATAAACATTGAAATATTTGCACACCATAATGAGATAGAAGATGTTGGTATCCTGAAATATTTTGTAAGATAAAACAAAATTACTGCCACTAAATTATTTTCATTTCATTTCAAGAAATCATAAATAACTCAATATTCACACGTAAGAAAAGATGCAATTTATCCTGTAATTAATATTGCCAGTGATATTTTTCAACATGACAAGAGCACAGCGCGGCGTTTTGATAAAAATCAGGAATTCTCAATGACTTAATAATAATAATAAACTTAATACACTTTACTAATCATAAAAAATACAAAATTAAGTACTGTTTCACTTACAATATAAGTAAGTGCTATATAGTAAGTACGTACTTATGTCTCGTTGAACGAGGGGCTAGCGTACACGTCTAACTCCAACAACAAACGGGGTTCGATTTCCGACGAAGGCAGATAGATTTGTATAACGACCATTTAGATGTCTGCATTTCCGGCCCTGGGTTCCTATGGGATTTATTCTGGTATCTATTTAAGTATTTCTATATATTAGAATCATTGACTAACACCCATAATACAAGCATGTAATTATTTTAAGCAAATTGTGCACGACAGCCATAGACAACTATAGACAACATCGGCCAAAGTAACCCGAACCAAAGGATGGCATGCCTTGTACCTTACGGATATTTTCATTCTTTTTATTTTAATGTGAAGTAAATAACGTGTTTTAGTATATAATTATGAGCTTATATACTTTAATTTTTTTTGTATAGTCGTTGTAAGTAAATAGCCAAAAAAATCGGCTAAGTTTATGTATGAAAATAAAGTGTAGAATTTTCGGTGTTTTACTTACCCAAATGAGATAAAACTAGGATATGTTGTTAGGGGTAAAGTAACAAATGTAACGTGCATATGACCGCACCCGTAGCATTAATAATTTCGAGAGCCTCTCGTAAACTGTCGCTTTACCCCCGTAAGGAGGCAGGGAAAGGTGCCGGGGCGTAAGCCCCTTATCCTTGGTGTCTTCCGCCGGCTGTAACAACAGCCAGGTCAATGGGTGGGGAATTTCATCCCTGGGTCTAGTCCGGTGATTTTGCCCTCCCCTTAGCACCGCTCTTGATCTTCACGTCACCCCGTGCGATAAGCTCTACCAGGTGGAACCCCGTGGGGGGAAGCCCAGCAGGAGCGATCAGCTAACGTGGGTGACGACTTAGTGAGAGAGGTGGAATGGGGGGAGGGGGGTGTTGTGTCTACGTTAGGTGCGCGGGAGATCGCGCGAATATGGCTTCGCATCCGGGGGACGCGCATGCCAGGGAGCGATGTCTGCTATGTGCGAGTGCTCCGATTGCTCAGCGCGCTTGAACATGGTGTTCTTTAAGTGAGTGGTGAAGGCCTCAATGCTCTCCATTCGCAAGTCCCTCTGGAGGACGCTATTCCTAACGTACCTCGGTGCGTTGGTTATTCTTCTGATGCAGGCATTCTCGAAGCACTGCAGGTTCTTCTTTTGGGTACTGGAGATGACGTTGTAACATGCTGGGGAGGCGTACGTCAGTATGGAACTGACGTACGTCTTGTACAGCCCCAGCTTCGTCTTCAGAGGGAGTCGCGAGGAGAGCACAGAGCGCAGAGCAGACATCGCCGCGCGCGCTTTCCTTATCGCCTCTCCAACGTGGGCTCTCAAAGTCAATCCGGTGTCTATGGTGATCCCGAGGTATTTAACCTTACGGGACCACTTAATCTCTTGACCGCCAAGTTTGAGCAGCGGTAGGCCTTTACTTCGCCTAGGTGTTAGGGCCTGCCTCTTATTCACATTCACCGTAAGCCGCTGTTTCCCAAGCCAGTCTGGAAGTAGATCCAGACTGGCCTGAGCCTTGCCGGCCGCGTGTTTCGGTGACATCGACACGGAAAGGTAGGCCGCGTCGTCGGCATACAGTGCCACCCCCACGGGAATGTCATCGGTGTACTGTGAATAAAGCACAGGAGACAGGCAGCCACCTTGGGGTACTCCGGCAGCGATGGTATGCTCGATGGAGAGAGCGTCATCCACCACCACTCGAAATCGGCGGTCCTTGGGGAAGGAGGCTAACACCTTTAAGATTCTAAGAAGGGTGTGGTTTTTGGCCATCTTGTACAGGAGGTCCTCGTGCCAAACACGGTCGAACGCCTTTTCCAAGTCCAGGAGAACCGTAACGGACTGCTCGCGCTTATTCAGCGCCGCAGTCAAAATATGTATGACCCTGGACAGCTGAAGGGTGGTGCTGTGTTCAGCTCTGAACCCGAATTGCTCCGGGTGGGGTCGGAAATACTGGTGCAAGGGCTGCAGCAGGAGTTTTTCGGCAGCATGGTTATAGGCCTGTAGCTGGCGGGGTCCAAGACATTCTTACCTTGTTTGGGCAGCATGATGACGTGGCCCGTTTTCCAGGCCCCTGGAAATTCCCCAGTACGCATTATCCCGTTGAACAAATGCGTCAGTGCCGCTACCGAGCGGTGTGGCAGGTGACGCAGGACCTTGTCCGTAATGGCATCGGCACCAGGGGCCTTGTTTGGTTTGAATCTCATAATCTCTCGTCGAACAGAGTTAGGCGAGAAGACTATGGGATCCTCACCAGGCGTCAGCGGTTGTTCTAGGTGGTCAGCAACATAGGCTGCTACTGCTTCAGCATGGTCACCATCCACAACCGGGTTAGGTTGGAATTGGCGTTCTTGGTGCTCGGCAAAGATCTCAGCGCGATCTTGTGCGCGGTAGCGAGGGGTCCCATCTGAGTGACGAAGGGGTCTAGTGGGTTGAGGAGATTTGGTCAGCTGACGACATAGCCGGTATAACGACGACCAGTCGTCGTCAGCCTCCTCGATTCGCTTATCCCAGCTATCAGTAGCTAGGTTAAGCAAATCGTCTTTAATGTCGGTAGTCTGTCTGTTTAATTGTAACTTGAGGGTAGGGCAGCGGGTGTTTTGCCACCTTTTCCTCAGGGCTCGGATTCCTCAGGATTTTCCTGACTATGAACTCGGGTAGGGGTGGAGAAGATTTGAATGGGATGATTTTGGAGGAATTTTGTATGGCCTTTTTTAAGGAGTCAGTCAGTTCGTCAGTCAGCTGATTAACATAATTGGGCGAAGAGACGGGACGGGACGGGGTGTTAGCCTCCATCTCGTGAGAGAATTTATTCCAGTCCAGAAGTAGACGAGGCGCTGGTGGCGAGAGTCGGGTAGGGATACCCGTGACGACAGTAAGCACAGGCAGATGGCCTGAGCCCATGTCGTCAGGGATAACCTCCAGGTGAGGCCGCTGATTGAGGCCCTGGTGGACGACCAGGTCTATGACGTCCGGTAGGTCTGAGTCCCTCTGGACCACAAACCGAGTATCCCCGGGCCTCGGCGTCAGCGAAGAGTCGTCTGCCCAAGACGTTGGTCGTACTGGAATTCCAGGCAACGTGCTTGCAGTTCCAGTCGCCGGCAGCAATGGTTGGTACCTGACTATCCAGGATGGTGTGGATGTCTTCCGCCACAAATCGGTTGTGGGGCGGGCGGTATACACTGTAGATTCGTAGCGGGCTACCGGCGACTGAAACCTCTACACCTAACGCCTGGAGTGAGTCTAGTCGTAATTGGGGCAGGGGTTGGTGCACGACTCTACGCCTGACCAGGACCAGCAGTCCTCGGTAAGCCCGGTTTGCCAGGTCCCGCTCGTCCTGGCGGTAAGAGTGGTAGTTGCGAAATCTTACCTTGTCAGTTGGGCCCAAAAGAGTCTCGCAGACCAGTGCCACGTCGATGTTATGTTCCCTGAGGAGATTTCGGAAGAGGGCGGCCTTACCCCTAAGACCGTAGGCGTTCCACTGCATTATCCTTAGAGGGATCCATAATTAGAGTGGAGGTTGACAATACCTCTAAGGATTACGGGCACAGGGTCACGTCCCGCCCGAATGGTTTAATAAACCGGGAGTGGCGCAATACGCCTCAGATGCCCTTGCCAGGAGGATGATGTCCGCCTCGAGGGAGGTGCGTGTAGAAAGTCCGAGCAGTTGGTTGTCTTCGTCTGGTACGGGTAGTTGCCTGGCCAGGTCTGCCGCCGAAGCGCGGCGCGCCGAGCGATCTCGCTTTCTGGCGGCGCGCTGCGGGAGAGGATGGCCGGCAACCACCGGGTCTCGCGGCAAAGCCTGACCGGAGACCGGAGAGTCATGTCCGGAATTCGACAGCAGGCAGCCTCAAATGTGCTCAAATTTCGAGAGAGACGCGCCCTCACATTTTATACTGAGCTGAGGGGGGCGGGGTCGCATATAAGCTGAGATCGCGGAATTTTGCCGCCAAATGTAAACAGAGCGCAGTCGGGTGCATAACTTAGTATGCAAATAGAGATCTTGGTCTAGAAATAGGTTTGTTATATGTCTGAATATTCTAAATGTATGTTTTAATAAAGAATTTTAATAAATAATGATTTTGGGGGTCCTCATCCCCAAAGAATGTTCCAGAAATTCGGACCTCCAGACAAGTTACTGGGAACGCTCAAGAAGAAGAAGAAACTTTCCAGAGAACCTCCTCGGCCTCAATCTCGCCATTGTGAACGTGTAACCGTGCGTTTCATTCAAAAAATCATTTCGGACGGTATTTCATCGTTAGCCCTAGGAAATTTATCCGCCTCACAAATAATACATTCAATTTATGTAACTTGTCCAGGGATATTTATTAATTTATAATATTTAAATCATGATACTTACACAAAGGCGGTCTCATCAATATCTGCCAGACAACCTTAGGGATTACTGAATAACAACCAAATAGTTAAAAAATAGAGAAATGAAAACCTCTGACAACACTTACAAGCAAAATACTCGTATATACTTATTAACTAGGTATAGATCACTTCATTTTTCAAACAAAAATCGATATTCAGTATCGATAGTGGTCTATTCGTTCAAAAATTATGATGTCTTATACAGACGAAACGCACACAGATAAATATAGACACGTCAATTTTGTAACACCCCTCTTTTTCCATCATCATCATCATCGTCCACTGCTGGACATAGGCCTACCCCAAAGACTTGTGGTGCACAAGTCACGGTCACCAGCAGCTTGCATCCAGCGGCTCTCGGCGGCTTTGATCAGATCCTCATTTCACCGGGTGGGAGGACGTCCAACACCACGTCCTTCGGAGCGGGGCCGCCACTCGCGAACCTTTCTTCCCCAGTGGTTGTCGGTTCTGCGAGCAACATGGCCTGCCCATTGCCACTTCAGCTTGCTAAGTCTGTAAACTATGTCGGTTACTCTCGTTACCTTGCGGATCCCCGAATTACGGATCACATCTCGCAGAGAAACACCGAGCATAGCTCTCTCTATAGCACGCTGAGCGGCTCTGAGCTTATTTAGGAGGCCCACATTTCACGCCCAAGTCTCAGCTCCATGTGTTATCACTGGTAACACACACTGGTTCTCTTTTTCCATCGGGCGTTAAAAATGGAAAAAAATAAGACCGCTGAATTTCGTTCGCAGTTACGGTAGGTTCAATGTCATATCATTAAACCTGCCGTAACTTGGTCCGATGTGTTCTCATATTACCCGCTTTCTTGACTTATTTATTTGATTGAGATATAAACTAAGACATTCCATGCTAAGGTATAATATGTAATAGTAACTCACAAACAACGCTAATCGTCCAGGAAGTCTCCAGGAAGAGGGAGGTGACATTAGGGTTCTCCGCCCGACAGGTCAGGGACTTTCCATCGTCATCCAGTGTTGGCACAAAACTCATCACGCTCACTGTCAAGTTATCCCTTAGCTCCTCCTGTAACAAAACATGTTGTTAAGAACCAAATCCTTGACGTCACAAAGTCATAGCTCACTGTTCCGTAATTCAAATAGGATATTAAAAAGTCAATAAAATTGCATAAACAAGGGGCTCCAGAACCCGAATTCGGATTCCTCAACCACAAATTAAATTTTAAAGACGAT
The DNA here is from genome assembly GCA_002245475.1 of Calephelis virginiensis. Lineage (NCBI taxonomy): Eukaryota > Metazoa > Arthropoda > Insecta > Lepidoptera > Riodinidae > Calephelis > Calephelis virginiensis. The sequence goes on from NJDC01000124.1 coordinate 60,452, forward strand.
ATAGAAACACATGCTGCCATCACAAGATCCGACTACTTATTTACTTCCAAAACCGCTGGGTACAACTAGTATACACACTTTTTGTGGGTAAACGCTTTTACTTTTCCACCATACAACAACAAGTACATTCATAGCTAATAGGTAATAAAAGCTTTAACACTAATAACTAGTAAATAATAGAACCATTCTCCCGGTTCCGCCTCTTCACATATATCTATCTATTTTTAAATCTGATGTAATTTATTATGGTTACATATAAAGATGTATAAAGTAAATATTACAGTTTAAAGATAAATTGGCAGTTAAACTGTTCGCAACTACATTGTTAACAACCAAATTGTAACAATATCAATACACATTTTGAAATATCCCAGTTAATGGGTATTTCAACACGATATTCCATTGTTCCCGCGTTGACGTGTGCTCGTGCTCATTTAAAATATAATAGCAAAAACCATTGAAAATATCGCTGGTAATAAAACAATATTTTCAATCGCGTCATCGGCAATATCGTGAACACATAAATATGTCAAAGTGCAGAGGGCCGCGGCGCCGGAGAATTGGCCAATCATAAAACATCATCGGGCAAGCGACGCGAAACAAATGCTGGATTTGTAGCACGGATTATTTCATTAAATTTATCATAATAATATGATAAACGTTCTTTCGTGAAACAGTTTTATATTGGTTTTCTAATAGCCCTGCAAGCGTCTAGTGATTCTATCAGAAACATTTTACAATATTTATGTTTATATAGATTTAAAAAAAAACTACTTAATCTTCATCCATGGTTTCATTTGTAAAGTATTTTTTTAATAATTGAATTTAGTTGTTATATATCACAGCTTACATTTTAAGATGAAGTTCCATTCTTTAAATAATAGTAATAAATAACATTGGTAACTAAGTTCCCTAACCATTTACTTCTAATAAATTATTTCTCTAGTATAAAAATAAATAGATTTCTAAGTATTTGAATCGGGTAATGGAACTAATACTAAAGAGAAAAGATGTGATTGTTTGCTTGTATTTAAGAAGCTCCGAAACTACTTAACCGATTCGAAACATTTTTTTTAAGTCGACACATCTGTAACGGAGTAGTAAGAATTACCTTCCGTACTGAGATAAATGATGCTGCTGTCGGTATGCCAGTATGCTGCAATCAACTACTAAACGGCTTGACCGATGGGGTTGAAATTTTAAATGTACATTTCCATGGTTTTTTAAATAGAATGCATCAATTATAAAGCTGAAAAATATAATTCTCTGCTTGTATTGAATAGGCTCCAAAATGGACCAATTAGAAATTTTATTTTACCATTAAAAGCCTACATTATCCCTGATGGGCATAGGCTACGTTATCTCTAAAAAAAATTGGAAATTTGTCCACCCGCGTGAAATCGAGATGGGTTGTGTTTTATAAATTTGCTACAAAAATCATTTCTTTAGAATTTAGTTTATCATCATTAGATAGTAGGTATATAACAAAGTCAATTCCTCTGTCCCTTTCTCTATATATCCCTGTGTATGCTTAAATGTTTAAAACTACGCAACAAATTTTGATAGGTTTTTTAAATATATAAAATGATTGAAGAGAAAAGTTTATATGTATATTATACCCGTGCGAAGCCGGGGCGGATCGCTAGTGTGGCATAATTCAAACCAGATGTAATGATTTATTATTAGGACAAAACTCTCCAAGAAAAGGTAGTAGTAAGGTTAGGTTTAGGTAGGTAGTAGGAAAATAAATTTAAAGTAGGTGGGTGTCACATACATATTCACACCAAGTCCCTTACAGGGCAGGCAGAGGCGAAACTTGACGATCCTGGCAGACCTGCCTGGCTTCCTTTACAAACTTATATAAAAATTTTCTCTTTTCATACAAACATGCCGGTTTCGGAGACTCTTGATACCACCCTCGGATAACACAGGAACGATTTGATCGTGAAATGTCAACCTAGGTCTTGCCGGGTACCTACGACCATCCACATTGGCATTGTATAATTTTTGCCTATCTGATTGATTAATTCTATATTTTTAAGTTTTTTTTTTATGATCAGACATTATTTTAGCTAAATCCAACTTCAACTTTTCTCGTTTGCAGTTTAGAAAAAATAAAATTGTCGATTCAAGGCAGACGAAAATATTTTTATATATTGTTCCATAGTACCAGAGGGTTTCAAAATATGAATTTAATTTAGACTTCTGTCGTAAATGAAACAGTGATGCTTCTTTTTAAAATATATGTAAGTTAGTAAGTGTCCGTTAGAAAACTTTATTGCGACATTTTATGTAAAAATAACGTAACAATAATCAATGTTTAAGTTTTATATTTGTGGGACTTAGTTCGAATGTGGTCCATGCTTTTGTGTGGTCATAATTATTTTTCTGTCGACAAAATTATGATTTTTTTGCATTCATTCTCTCAAAAAAGTATCGGATACGGATTATTTGTTTAGGGTTCAAGATTAAATTTTTGTTTATTGTTGTTGTTATATTGGCACGACTGTTTTTCTGTTTGGCGTATGGTTAGAGTGGCATCTGTTAGGTATTTATATTTAGGTATTTTTCACTGTGTTGGTCCGGGCTCCTTTATAGAATAGACCATGTGCCTTCCTTGCCAGGCAGCTCGTAAAAGGCGAGCATAGGCTCACTGTCATTAACACCGTGACATCTGACTAAGTGGTAGAGTTTAGCAGCAACTCGTCCGGATTGGTACCACCGCCTTACCTATTCCTGCCGCCATAACGTCATGACGTGTTCCAATTCGGAGGGTAAGGTAGCCAGTAAACTTACTTTTGCTCGAGGCCTAACATCACGGCCTCAGGTTGGCAACGCACCATTACCACCTTTGGTGTATCTAGGCGGCGTGAATTTCTTAACATCAGGAAATCCGTCGGCTTGTTTGCCTTCCAATATCATAAAAAAAAGAAAAAAAAACAACAGTACTTTTTTAGTTACATAACATTTAGTGTGTATTGCGAATTTCATAATAGACAAAAATATCAAACAAAGAGTTTGTCTTAATTGCCGATGGAAATTCGGTTCGGGTAAAATTAAAATGTTAAAGAAGGCTTACGGTGAATCTATTTTATCCAAAACTCATGCTTATGAATAGAAAAAAGAATTTAAAAGCGGTCAAGATGTAATGGATGCCATCAATGTTTGCAACTGAAGTTAACGTCGCAAAAATGAAGGAAACGGTGACTAAAATCCTCTATGACTAAAAAATTGAAAGAGATAGCCACCGAACTTTTTGTATCTCACGAGTCGATCCGTATCAGTTTAACTAATCATTTGGTTATAAAACGTGTTGCAGTACGGCTAGTGCCAAATAACTCGAATTTTCTCTAAAAACTCAATCGCGTAAGAGTCACTGGAAACATGCTAGAACGAGTCAATTCCGAAGCAGCACTCATGAAACGCATCCTCACCCATGACGAAATGGGTCTACGAGTTTCACATGCTTTACTCGTCAACAAGTTTCGAAATGGTGCCTTCCAAATTACCGGTGGCCTTCTGGTAAATAAAAAATATAATTTTAGTATTAAGCGGCGCTTAAGAGAGAACATTCGGAGAAAAGGGCCAGACTTGTTAAACATAATTTCTTGGATTTCGCACAACGATAATGCGCCTTCAAACATGACTATCATTGTGAACGAATTTTTACCAAATACTCAACCAATACCATCGAGTAATCATCATAATTTAGATATATTATTTATTAAGTATTTTAATAACAATTAAATTATTTACTTCAGTCAATTTTTTTCTTTTTCCTAAAGTTAAAGAAGTAGAGGACATAAAAGAGAATTCGCGGCGAGAACTGAACTAAATTCCGGAAGTACCGTTGGTACTTAATTGATTTAATAAATCCGATTGATCTGATCGTGAAATGTCAGCCTTGGTCTCCCCGGGTGCCTACATCCATCCACATTTGCATTGTATATCTGCTTTGTCAATCTTTCATCTGTCATTCTTTCCACATGACCGAACCAGCGGAGCATGCCCTTTCGCATTTTAACACCAACACTTTCTTTCAATCCCACTCTTTCTCGGATCTCACTGTTACGAATGCGGTCAGCGAGCGTTACACCACAGATTTTCCGTAGTGCTCTCATTTCGACCGCATTTATCCTACTTTCATGCTCTTTCTGACATACCCAACTCTTCTTATGAACATTTGATTGAAATCCTTTAAATATTATAAAAGCAAATGTTTGTCTGTCTGTTACACTTTCGGCTAAACCGCAGTGCCGATTCTAATGAAATTTAATATGCAAATTGGTTTAGATCTGACTTCAAACAATTGATACATTTTTTTCAAATATCTAGTTTCAAAGGACTGTAATATGGTATGAATTTTTTTGGAAAAATTTATTCTACACTGACAAAGTCGCCGGTGAATTGCTTGTAACAAATCATAAAGTAAAACTTATGTGTTTTCTTTGTTTTATAGCTTTTACGACTTTTTATAAAATAAATAAGAAAACGAATAGTCATCCCTAATTTTAACACTTTTAGCTGTTTCGGTGAACTTCGTTCCACCCGTTCAGGTTGTATGAAAAATTAAAACGTTGTTTTTCCTGGTTTCGTCGTAGTCGAACGGGATAAAAGTATCCTATGTTCGTTTCCTGTTTCTAAACTATCTTTCAGCCAATTCCCAACAAAACTGCTTAGCCATTCTCAAGTTATAAATACATAGTGTAACTAACACGACTTTCTTTTGTATATATACGAGTAGATTAGGTTCGACTGACGGACTGACTTATTGACTGTGTCGAAATGAACATTTGGCCCCATTGGGTCTTTCCCATAAGTAAATAATCAAGAAAATCGGTTTATTTTGTAAAAAGTAATTCGTGGTCTAACAAAAAAGCAAATATACGCACACTTTTTTGAAATTTTCCATTTTATCGTCTGTTGAAAACTGAATAAGGATAGAGAATACGTGCTTTAGAACTTAAATAATTTCAATCAGATTATTGGTCGTTACGTAACTAGAAAAAGGGAGTAATTTACAAAATTTTATATAATTAATTAAGATTTAATTTATAATATCAAAGATGCACAACGATAATATTTAATTTTTCACTTCTGCCGGCACTCCCGGAGTGCAAGCCCACGTTTTTTTATTGTGCGCCAAATATGGCGAAAATATAAAATCAGAGAAAACACAAACTGTAAGATACACAAAAGCAAGCTTGTTGCTATGTTTTCCAAGTAACCATAAGGCAAAGAACTAATACAGCACGATACTCACGTCACATCACACTAAATAGAATAAGTTACCCTAAAGCAGAGCTTTTGTAAGTTTTTTAGTATTACAAAAGACATGGATGTCATTTAAGGTAAAACCGCAAACGTGTGTATCTGGCGTAATTCAAACTCGGTTACATTTCAACTGAAAGATCGTAAGACCGCAGTCGGTGAATTTGCTTTGTACCAACATTTCAGGGGTCTCTCAGGGAATATGAGAAAAGTATTCATTTTATTTTACGTGATAAGACATTGAACAAGTACACGAATCTCCTAATGGCAGCACATGTTCGTGGCCCACATATAAACGCTATGAATGCGCCGCTGTCCAGTGTTCAGAATGTTAGGCCTAGTTTGCAAGTCTACTAGTTATCCCTTCCTTCCTGACACGAAGGTGACCGTGCCAAACACCATCATTTTGGCGGAAGAATTAGTAAAGGTAATAACAATTACAGATTTCTATCGTGTCTAAGGAGACACTAACTATATTAATTTAAAAACAATATGGCGCAGTCGAAAAAAAATACATTCAAAGTATCTTAATAGAGATTTTGTATTATTTGGTTTTACTACAAATACAGACGAACATATCTATCACCAGCTATCAACGCAATTTCAGACACTACTAATTTGTCAACGAGAATTTAACGACGCAATTAAAAGTAATAGCCCAGCTCACCTCCGAGACATATTCCAATAGGCAGCTGCCTCAATTTATAGGCATTCAATTGTACAGTATAATTAGTGCGGAGTGAATATATTGAACAAGAACAAGGGCGGAGTAATAAATTGGAGCGACGGAACACCATTAATCTGCTGATACCACCGCGCGCTGTCCAACTGCCTCATGTACTAAACGCTGTCGCTCTTTAACTTATTGGCGAGTTGGAAACAAAACAATCTTTTCCTTTATTTATCTAGATATTGTTAAGATTGCTTCCGTATACATTATACAATTGAGTGAATAGTCTTTATTTAGGAAGCCATGTCCTATCCAATAATAACTAGCTGAGCCAAAAGACTACTTTCTACTAATAATAACGAACACAACGAAGAAAATAAGATCAAAATTGGTGGTCCTAGGACTTTGATCTTTAATACTAAAAAAAAAAGTCCTAAAAACGGACAAGCAATATTTTAATACTATATATACTATATCATGCTCCGGTTCCGAGAGTAAGGTAGCCAGTTAATTTGCTCGAGGCCTGACATCCCGGCCTTAGGTTAGCAGCGCACCATTACCACCTTCGGTGTCTTAAGGCGGCGTAAATTTCTTACCAGCAGGAAATCCGTATGCTTGTTTGCCTTCCATTACCATAAAAAAAATATATAATTCTACATACGTATGTATGTAATTTAATTTTTTTGATAAAAGTAGAAATTGAAACCTGAAATTTGACATGCTAACAACTTAGCTTGAGCCAGTATTCTGCGCGGAGAATGGAAAACAAAAAATCCTAGATCATCGTTTAATTCGCCGATCTCAACAAACGGGTATCTCACATTGGTAGTGGAGGTGAGGCAAAAATTTAAATCAAATCAATGTCTATATTACTCAACACATTTGGTTTATTTTATTTAACCGATTAAAAAAGTATAATCAGTTACAAGTGTACAAGCACACGGGTCTTCTAATGGTAAAACACAACCATGGCCTCTAGACGCCGAAGATTTTATCCCGGTCATTGTTCAGGTGTGTTCCTGAATAGTAGCCTGGATGTTAGACCTATTGTAAGTCTAACGGCTACCCTCCGAACCGGAACATAAGCCAGTCATCATATCGTCCATAGCCTATGGACTTTTTTGGAGGTTTTCATTACCATCAGGAGATTCGCGTGCTTGTTTGCTGTCTTTTACTATGAAAAAACAATGTGAGTCAAATTTCTGTAAAGTTTTTAACATACTTTGTATTTTTTTTTACCACACAATAAGTAAATATAAATGAAGATTTACAAACTAGATCTACAATAAATTATGTGTTTGACATGCAACGAGTACACAGAACCAGAATAGTTACAATCAGATAATTTTGTTCTAATAAAGTGCAAAATTTCTTAAATTTATTAAGAAATTAGTTTATCTTGTAATTTCTCGTTGCTGCCAAATGTCACTTAGGTAAGGATGCCACTCTTTACACCTGACCCTGACGTGACTTACTATGTCTACTGAACTAACACGACAAATAAGAAAAAAGTTTATCGAAGAAATATTAAAAACCAAAAAAAGGCAATAAGAAAAAGTGCCCGAAGTGGTTTGTATATTTCAAAAAATATAGCAGATAATAGACAAAATTTACAGAAATCATTCGTTCAGTGCGGTACCTAATAAAGCAACACTGATTTAGAAATTCATGGTACGAAATGAAGTAATCCTATTTTATGACGGAAGTAAAACGTTCCTTTGAGAAGACCGCTTCCTCAAAGATTGTGGTAGGCCCTCAGGAGTAATGCGATAACCCAAAGAAATAGAAATTTGTTTCGAAAATAATACTAATACTAATCGCCTCTGTAGTCCAGCCTTCCGGCGTTGGACTGGACTTCTGATCTATCCCGGTTCGATTCCCGGGTCGAACAATTTTTTTTTAATTTTCTAATAAAAACAACGTGCCCGGACTTGGATAAGTGGACTTACACCAGTATTTATAAACAGTACTATGAGGTCTCATAGTGTTCACATATGCATATGGACAGTCAAACCTACTTATAAACGATACTTAAGTGAATTCAAGCACTATGCGTTTGTCAAAATCGACGTGCAGCAAAAATAACCATCGAGCTACTTTAAAAGTAGCTAGCATCAAGTTGTTTGTATCAAGTCGAAATTATAAGGTTGAGTTGGTCTTAGCACAGCGTTGTTTCATTACTTACGACTTAGCCAAGTGTGCTTCTTGAATACGGGTGTTAATGTTTTTGACTAGAAGTGGTTGTGGCACAGCCTACACCTACAGATATATAGGAAGATGTTTTTTTTAATACACAGTTGTAGTGTCACAGTCACAGATATAATTGATTTATTTCTATAGAGTAAAAGAGATTAAATACAAAAACGTAAATTTATAGAAGAAAATAATGTGACACGATGGTATCCCATCACTATGGGAAATGCAAAGCATCCCCCGATCTCCTTGAGTCGTTTGTCAGCAATCAATAATGCAGCGTTTACGTGTTACAAACAAACGTGCCGGCGCCGTCACGTGTGGACGATAAATCGCGGAAGCCGCACCATCCTCGCGACTATTGTCACGTACTCGGTTCGATGGGAGCTATAATGTTACGAATTATTACGCATTTCTCTTTGCGTTTGTTACGCGAAGTGACGATTCAGCTAAATTGGCCTAATCTTCAACGACCCGAAATAAATATAATTTTTTTAAAAGTCAGATGACAAACAAGCTGACGAGGCACGCGACTGACCTTTTTATTTTTATGGATATAGAGGGCCCTGGCCTTTCTTGTTTTGTATTACATGCTACATTCAGGTGCATCACACGTAACAAAATAAGATAAAACCTGTAATGTATGTTATTGCTTTATATAACAAAGGTTTGTAAGAGTTTGTTTGTTTCATTTCATGTGTGTAAATCGCTTGAATATAGAAATAAAATTATTACCAAAGAGTAACAGAGAAGCTGGCTAGCTAGCGCGATGGCAAATAAAAAGGAATTGATTCAAGCAAAGCAGCTCAAAAAATATTTTCAAACGGAATAGATCCATCACTACAGTCAACAACAGCGGGAGATCGAAACAAATAAATTTTGGATTGGCGCTGCTGCTTCTTTATACACATAAAGAGTGATTGAAAATCAGAGGACTTTGTTATGTTATGTTATGTTTGGTAGAGTCGCGGTATGAAGTATTTTAACTCCCGTCGAATAAAAAGGGGTTGTTATAAGGGAGATGTTATGAGAAGTTTGATATGTCTATGTAATTGTCTTTGTGTGTGTATATGTGTGCATGTGTGTGTGTGAAAACATAGACCGATTTCGTTTGAAAGCTGATACAATCGAGATTTGTTGGAGGTTAATCAAAATTTAAAATAAATAAGTTGCCGAGAAAGAGTTGAGAGAAATTATATCACAGACGCGATTAGACTATTAACACAATATTCATGTTTCTAATATCTTTGGTCATTTGCAAATAGCCGTTCATAATGTAATGAATCTTCTTAGTTACGATTGACAGAGCGTGATCAATCATTCGTGAAAAATTATTTGCAAAAACTAAAAATTAAACATTTACATTTTCTTTGTGAATTCGTATTAATAGTCTTGAGTCACAAATTTTCATTTAATTTAGCTATAAAAAAACTAATTAGAATATTAAGAGTTGCATACTGAATTAGTTTAACACTAATATTTTTTTTATTATTTGTAACTTTTCTTCTTCACATACATTGAAATTCTTAAAACCTTATTGCAGAAACTGTAGTTATAGCCAAGTTTGTTTTTTTAACCAAATGCATGAATTATAATTCTACGGACCTTTCTAAATGCTACTTCGAAAGTATTTTTCTTTCCATTAATTGTCATGTGTACGTACACCTACCTCATTAAATTAAAAATAGCCACTTTTTTAAGCAAGCTTCCGTTAACTCATCTTAAATTAATGATCCCGATGCGTTAACCAGCTTCTGTATATTCGCTATGAAACTTTCGCTAAAACCTTTATCAAATCAGAATAAATTTGTAGTCGTTTGAATTATGGTGCAGTATCCAAAACGTGCTCCATTCAGTTTGGGAAGTAAATATGTGAAGTGATCGCGTAGCTTATTAAGCCAGACTTGGCCTGCAGCCAGCCTTGGTTCCCTGAAAGTGCCAGAATGTGCTGACTCCGCTGTGATTAAGATTAGCGCTTCACGTTGCCTCGGCTGCAAACATATGCAATGAACTGTGAACAATATCACCTCTAATAATTTTCTTATAACACGAACACTAAAAGAATGCTTTTGATTTCAGCAATTAAATGATTTCCCGGATCGGTACAGGTCTCCTGTGTAGAAAAGGCCATCGGCCTTTCTACCAGACAGTTGGTGAGGGCTGAGCAAGGGTTAAATGGGTTATTACCAACAACACCACTGGTGGTGGAGTGCCGGGCCCCAATTCATCCGTGTGAGAATTCATTACCTTACTTATCCCTGCCGACGTAAGTAGTGCCATGTTCTGGCACGGAGAGAAGGCACAATTATAGGCCACCTATAACATCTATGCTATCAATCGGCCACGATTATTTCTTACTACTATGAGAGATGTGTGCTTCTTCGCTGACCTCGCACATAAAATAAATAACAGTTTAAAATACTAAAGAAATCGCTTTATCTCGCTGAACTAAAAAATAGAAAACGATTTTTAATAATGATCTTGTAAATAATATGACTTATAAATTATATTTAAAAAAAATGGTTAAAAGCGTAGCCTAGTTTGTGTACTAAATAATATAAATTGTAATTTCTGTGATTCGCCAACAAATAAATAAAGCTATTTATAGTCAGACCGACGCAAAATACATAGAAATATTAATAGTTCAGAAAAGTTTTCGTTTGTATCCTGTTTTGGTCTGAAATGTACCTGATGTATTGACTTTCTTTTTTCATTTACTTATTTATTACTTATTTTACTACATTATGGGCAATATTATCTTTCCGAGTACCAAGTAGTAGGTAGTATTATATAGCAGTCGGTTATTGGATTTCGGGTGTTCATGCACCTTAAAAACTAATTTTATGAATCAAACTTTCACAGTTACAATTTTAAGTAGGGGAGACCGGGCCTGATTGTGACATTTTGTTTTTAAACTTTCATATTTCTTTAATGGTTCAGTTGTCTTACCTGTGTATTAATTTGTTTTGTAAAGTAACTATTCAGAAACTTTAATCAAAATAAATTTTATGTATCAGACTAATAGAAATGAAGTACATGGATGAATTCTGAAAAAAAGAGCCATGTAACTTTTAACCCCGTGTAGGGGACTGGTTGTTACACTACATGGGGTAAATTATTACATTAAAAATCAAACGTATTATAAAAGTTTTTAGGAGTAGGTAAGAGTAGGTAATGATTAATGAATTTTTGGTAACTAGTAAAACAAAACATTCATAAAAGCCTTCACATCTCCAGGCTACTCCATATTTATGCTGGAACATCATACATCCTCTTTGATTTGTTGATTACAAGGCAAACGAATCAACCCAAAGGGGTAACGTCGTTACGAATTTAACGAGGAGAGGGTTAAAGTTGGGTTTACCATTTTGAAACTCAGAATATCGGGACAATTAGTTTGACTAGGCGACACCATTTTTCCAAATCTCTAAAAAGGTGACCAACTGCGTGTTGACCATTAAGGGCTTAGATTTAAATAAGCCTATTTATATTGAAAGTCAAAGGTACTTATATTTATTTATTGTAGGTACTTACAATGATTTGATAATGAGCCGGATGACCCAAAATCAAACTGATTAGGATATCCTAATCAGTTTACCTAAATTGAGAGTAATAGGTAATGGAAAAAACTGCTATTATTATTCTTATACAGCTGCAGTTTCAATGTAGGTGTACATTACAAGGTTACGATTTGATAAATCTTTTTTGAAACGGTTGCTGGTCATACGAATTGCTAATAATACATATCATTATAACAGATGTAAAATAAGCCTTTGTTTTGCTAATTCCGCGTAAGCAGTGTAACTGTTGTGGCAAATAATCCTCCAAACGACACAGAATGTGACAAGCCTAACTGACGTTCCCACCACCCACCTCCGCGACCAGAACACGATATATAAGGTCTATATAAGGCGCAATCGAGGCGGCGGCAAGTCACTCGTGTGTCGTCGTTTGTACGGTACGGTCGAATTCCTGAGGATGCCTCGGTGTAGAGGCGAAACGTACGTCGAGTGCGATTTGCTGTTCTCTATGGTGAGTGCTTCGACATAGTTGGCGAAGGACGTGACAAGTGTTTTTTTTCCCGTGTTCGGACTCTATTTATGTTCTGGTCGCGGAGATAGGAGGTGGGAACTTTAGGTAGGGTTGTTACATGTAAAGAACGTGACAATTTATTTTGTTTCCCGAGCTCTTCCTATATTCGTGTTCTGATCGCGGAGGTAGGTGGTGGGAACGTCAGTTAGGTTTGTCATATTCTGTGTCGTTTGGAGGATTATTTGCCACAACAGTTACTCAATTTCCCTTAAAAAGTAAAAAAAATTGCTGACGTTCGGTTACTCTTCCCACTTTCACCCCCCACAACTTTTAAACAGCGTAACCGATTTTCATCAAACATGTCTAAGAACACTGGCAGATAAGTTACCTTTAATACGAAATAAAGTTTTGTGTTCGAGAGTTATGATGCCACAGACAGACAGACGGAACGGAGAACAGAAACGAAATATCTAGAAGTTTGGTGTCAATAGTGGCGGGGGAAGGGGACACTATTTACGAATATCTCCGTTTAATTAGCGAGTGGATGGTAATTGCATTTTAAATTGTCCGTGTCGCATCGGCAATTGTGTGGCTGCGACGATGTGTTCGTCGAAAAGTCGAGCACTTTTCACTTGTAAATTGATTTAAGCTGGCGTCAATATTGCTTGATTTTTGGCATTTATGTTGTAAATGAACACTGAACAAATGTATCACGCGTATTAACGGACTGCAAACGTAAAAGGTTATCAATTTGGCTGTACGGTTTTTATTATTTTTTTTATAATTGTTACGCAATTACTCGGCTAATAACAGACCGATTTTGATGGTTATTTTTTGGAAAGGTTGGTCATGATTGCGATTTTGTCCTTATATCAGTTTTACCATGATCGAATAACGTAGTTTTTGAATTATACCTTATTAAAACTTTATGCATCATTAATTTTATGTCAAAACTACTAGTGGATTTTGAATAAATTTGTGTGGAATTACATCGACATCACTCAAGCTATTCAAAAAATATCATATAGCAATGTAGTAATTAAAAAATTGGATTCCGTTTTTCGTAGATTTATTTAAACTAAAAAAAAAAATATTTTCTCTGTTTGAAATCGTATTCACTGACTGCCTGGACTTGGTCGGAGGATTAGAGTACATGCTCAATTATACCTATCGCTGTCGGATTTGATTCTAGGGAAACTTGGAAATCGAGGTATTATACATAAATAATTATGTTTTAGATATATGGGTTATCAATTGTATAAACCATTTTTTATATCCAATGTGTTATTTTGAATTTGCAAAACATTAAAAAAATGTACTGCGAGACACACTAAAGTAATAAAAGGTATGTTTAAGACCCTTCTTTACTCATTATATTCCAAATATATTCGAGTCATATTTCATTCCAAGTGATTTAAAATTTGTCTCCTGTTTTAACAGTAGAGGTTGCGACGTTAAGGCGCAGTCAATAAACTTTCAGTTAACACATATTAAAATTTAGATAAAAAAATTAGCATACTTCGAAGGTTTTAATAAACCACAGGGTTTTAGGGTCAATAAATATTTATTCTTATACATACATATATTCATACCAAGTCGCTTACGTCGTAGGCAGAGAGTATCGAGTGCCATACCTCAGGATCCCGGCAGGCCTGCTTGGCTTCATCCACGTTAATTACCCTTTTTTTTTGGTGGTCTAGCGGTTCAGTTGTTGGATTTGACTGCATGAGGTCCCGGGTTCGAATCCCGGGTCGGGCAACAAAAAGAAAATTGGGTTTTTCCAAATTTTCTAATAAAAAATGTTGCTCGGGATAGGATATGTGCCCGGTTGGCGATAGGCTTGCTACCAATCACATTGTAGGGGACTTAGTATCTTCGGCTAATCGTGGGTGTACTGGTTGTGCCTCTGCCTACTTCTTCGGGGATATGGGCGTGAAGATACTTTTATACAAACACGCCGGTTTCGGGGCCTCTTGATACCACCTTTGAATAACACCCGATCGATTTGATCTTGGAATGTTAACCTTGATCTCCCCGAGTACCTACATCCACCACATTCGCATTGTATATCTCCTTTGTCAAGCTTTCATCTGTCATTATTTTTACATGTCCCAGCCAGTGGTGTATGACTTATCTCATTTTAACACAAACACTTTCTTTGAATCACACTATTTCTTAAATCTCACTGTAATGAATACGGTCAATGAACTTAACACTTCAGAGTTTCCGTAGCGCTCTCATTTAGACAGCATTAATTTATTTTATTTATTAGGTTTACCAACGTTCGCATACCATTTAAAAAATATTTAACAGGTCAAACGCTTAACTTAAGAGATAATTGTATCAAACAATTAAAGTTAAATACCTCATGCATTAAAAATCGATAGAATGTGTTAAAATAATTGTGAAAAAGGCAAAAAGAAACAATCTAAAAGAGGATAGATACCTATCAGATAAGCAAACGTAAAAAAAGTAAACTGTATAACAAAAAAAAAAACTAGTCTATTTGAAGTCTTGAAAAAATTTTGCAAAACAGTTCTACGTAATGGTGGACATAACGGAATGACTTGACCACGGGGACAAGTTCCTGGCACTCGAAAACCAACTTTACGCAACAATTTAGGGCAGTCAATTTCATATCGCAGCAGTTTCAAGAAAAATAAAAAGTCCAGTAGTTTTCTACGACATTCCAGTGACTGAGCATTAAATTTTTGCAATCTTGTAAGAGTTGTATTTTTTTGCCATGCCACTACTGTACGCAATGTGCCATATAAAACGTTTTTGCACCCTTTCTAATGTTAGTGTATGATTCGCATAATGGGGTCTCCACACAACACTGCAATATTCCAACAGACTTCGGACTAGGCTGTAATATAATTGAATTTTTAATTAATTACTCCTAAACACTTTTGCTGTCCGAGTAATGAATCCCAACATCTTTGATGCCTTACGAATAATGTAACCTATATGGGGTACATATGTGAGTTTTTAATCAAACAATACTCCAAGATCCTTGATTTCCCCTAGCCAGCGTATTTTATTGTGCCCAATATAGTGGTCATAATTAAGTGGGTTTAACTTCCGAGTGAATTTAACATGGAATCATTTATCAAAATTTAGTAACATTCCATTACCGTCGCACCATTCGCCTAATTTTGTTAATTCATCCTGAAGTAAATTGGTGTCTTTCTGTGTTCTGATTCCCTTTATAAATTTCAAATTATCTGCATACATAAATGGTTCAGCAGCCGAAAAACATGTACTAACGTCATTGATAAAATAATTGAACCATACAGGACCCAAATGTGATCCTTGAGGTAGACCGGAAGTTATGGAATGGTATTGCGACTTGTAGCCATTGATTACAACTGTAAAAGTGCGATTATTTAGATAGGAGCTAACCCACTTAATAAGTGATCCAGTTACGCCAAACCGAGATAATTTATTTATCAGAAAGTTATGAGATACATGGTCAACGCTTTACTAAAATCGGTGTAAATTACGTCAACTCCACTATTTGAGTCAATAATTTGAGATATAGTTTCAGTAAAGTCCACCAGAGCAACAGTAGTCGAGCGTTTTTTTACGAACCCAAATTGACTATCACTCAAGTACAGATCTAGGTGACGTTGGAAATGAGGGCAAATCAGAGATTCTAAGATTTTTGCAAAAGTCGGTAAAATAGAAATTGGTCTATAATCTGTTACATTATCAAGTTTATTAAATTTGGGAATGGGTACAACTTTGGCTTCTTTCTACGCGCATGGAAAACTCCAGTACTCAAGGATTTGTTGTATATCATATAAAGAGGTAATGCTAAGTGTTCCGCACATTCGTATACAAAAATTGGTGGTATATCATCCTCACCTGCTCCTTTGTAGCGATCAACTTACTTCAACTTTTTTTTGACGGATTTCACGCTAATTTCGGATATCGTTAACACTTCACCTTAATTACTCAAAATTACTAACTGCCGATAAAGTATCAGGAACTATAAAATTAGTCTCTATTATTGGATCTCCATATGTTGAGGAGAAGGATGCAGCCTAATCACATATTTCTTTCCCAACAGTTGCATATTTTGTTTTATCTCTTATGCTGGAAGGGTAGTTGCTTATGCCACCGCGTTTAGCCTTAACAAATTACCAAAACAGTATTGGATTTACTAAAATCTTACTTTCAATAGATTTTATGTAATTGTTGTAACAGTTGAATGCTAAGTTTTTGCATCTCTTAGAAAGTAAATTTAGTTCTATTTTATCTCTGGAATTCTTATATTTTTCAAACCTGAGATATACGGTATATTTTTCTTTTAACGCTTTTTAAATTATTATTAAACCAAGCAGGATATTTATTACTTTTTGGTTTTATTTCGAGGTACAAAATCTTTAATTGTATTATTAACAATGTCATAAAAATAGATACCATTTCGTTAACATCCCGCAAACTATGAAATTTTTGGTACCAATCCACAGACTCTAGATGCTCACGTGTCCTATTATAATCTGCCTTAAAATAGTTAAGTTTAGTTTATTGGTTATTATATGAAAGACTGTTATTACTGATTTTATCTACACAAATTATTAGGGGAGGGTAAAGTTTATCAACAAGTGTTAAGGCTATCGGCGATTCCCTGACTTCACAAGAAGGAAGATCGCTCAACACACGATCCAAAATTTTACCTGATATATTAGAAATCCGATTATGTTGAACTAACTTATTACTATCAATTAAATCTAACAAGCATTTTGCTAATTTGTTTAAATTTGATACCGCAAACTCATCTAACAAGATCCAGTTTATACTACCTAAATTAAAATCTCCAAATATTAAATAATGCAAATTAGATCTATCAATTACTGAATTACAGCTATCAATGAAACTTTCTAGTGAGCTCATGGTTAACGCAGGTGGTAAATAAACTACACAAAGAGCTACATGTTGAATGGTTTGCGAAATATTAATTTCCACTATAACCCATAGGTCCTCGTTATTACTATCCCAAGAGGCCAAGTGCCTAGAATTAATTTTTCTCGACACTGCAATCAAAACTCCACCACCGTCTATTTTAGAATTCCTCTCATTAGTATTTCTATCTTTTCTATAAACAATATATCTATCACCAAATAGGTCACTGCTAACAACTCCATCGTTTAACCAAGTCTCGGTTAATATGACTAAATCATAATTAGCACAATGCAAATTACTATAAAATTCATGAGTTTTGGTGTGCAGACTACGAGAATTTTGGTAGTAAATGTTTAATGAATATATTTTAGTAAGAATTGACATTATATTAATTTAATTAATGTAATCATGTAAAATGTAGAACTCCTGTTAACTCGCTAATTTGTTCAAGGTCTCTGTATTATTTATTAAAATGTACAAAGATTCACCTGATTTCCGCATGTAAATTCTTGCACTACGGACCCAAACATACTTATAATTTAACTTCTTAGCTTTTTGCCTAGCTGCAGCGTGCAATCCCTTATTATAAGCTGATAAGTGTTCCACCACAAATATAGGTAAGTACTTTAGTTTTTATTCCAATATGCTCACTGTTAAGATTGTCTTCAGGATGTTTTCTATTAAAAGCAAAAACCGAGCTCAGTAATTGGTCACGCAGCCTAGGAGACGACAGTTGAATTACTATAGAATGGGGACGATCGCTGCTCTGATTATGTTTGGCAACACGAGTGCCTAACCTTGCCTAACTCAATAGCTACGTGAAATAAATTCTCAGTCTTACTTTCAGGAACATATTGCAGTTCAATATTATTGTTACGCGATTGTTGCTCTATACTATTCAGACGAATGCTCATATCAGTTATTGTTCGATATTGGACATAATTTTCTTCCTTCAGAGTTCTTACTTCTTGTTGTAACTGCGCATTAAGTTCTTTAATCTCCATGTTCTCCCTCTTTATTTCTTCATACTGGGTGTTAATCAAATTGATTGAAGATGCAATTGCCGTTAGTTCACGTTTAAATGGTTCTAATTTGGCATCTTGAAGCTCAGGGATGTTGTGCTGAAATTTTAATAGCGTCTCATTTAGTTTTTTGTCAAGAGTCTCCTGCAGAATGTTCTGTACTTCATCTCGTGTGACTGCAGCCAGACTTGGGGAGACAGGCGGAGAAGTAATTTTACTACCTCTAGTCATATTCACATTTCGTACAGGCGTATTGTCATTTTTAGCTGATTTCGGACCTTGATACATTGGGCATGGGCATTAGCTAAAGCTGATTTGATAATTTTTTCTTCCAGAGATCTTGCAAAATGATAACCCTTCTTACATATGCTACAAACCAGATGTTTCTCTCCTGCAGATACTTTGTTACAGCAACCCCAAAAATACAGAAGAAGCCATCTCAAAAAAGTAGGAAAAAAAGAAAAAAACTACGGAAGAAGAAAAATTTTCCCTTTTCGGACTCGAACTCGGTATGGCGAATCACAATGTCGCAGTGTGTACCGCTATGCCAGTAAGTTAGTGATCATCTTGATGAAATTGTCTATTATATGTTTGACTCGCACTTCGCAGGAAAAAAATATTCTCACATAGTTTTCCGAAGTACTTTCAATTTCACAAATCACTACAGGTAAACTATTTTCTTTAAAACACTTTTATTGTTATTGTTTAGCCAAGAAACACGCACATAATTGTTGTTTAATATGTAAAACTTTCCGTAAAAAAAATCCATAACTTGAACATAACATTATTAATCTATAACATTATTCCTACTCTTATGCTTTTTTTGACATACCCAACTCTCGCTTCCATACAATAACGTTGGGATAAGCACAGAATCATGCAAAGCGAGTCTAGCATTTTGACTCAAAACCCAGCTTTGAAATAGCTTACCCAACGTTCCATTCGCACTACTTCCTGCACACTTTCTCCTCTCTACATCCGCGGTGTACCTTCCATACCTGCTAAAAGCACAACCAATTACTTTCATTTAAATAATTTTATTTACTTACTCCAACAATACATCATCAACTAAAACTCTTATATCCGTTCTGGCTACGTCTCTTTCAAACACCATTATTTTGATTTTCATCGCATTCAAATGTAAGCCTTTCTTTACAATCTTCTTCCATAACTGTAACCAGAGTTTGCAGCTCAGATGGTGTAGAGCCCAAAAGTACAGCATCATCTGCATAAAGCAGGCAGTTCACCACTTGGTCACCCATACGCATACCCACATTAATTGACCAAACCTTTAGACATTTGTCCCAATACAAAATAAATAAGCGTGCTGACAACACATAACCCAGCTTAACGCCAATGTTAACACCAAAACAAGGCAATATGTTGCCGCCCACCCGCACCGTAACCGCGTTATAATTTAAATACATAGACTGCACAGCACGCAACTGGTAAAATGTCCCAAAAACTCCTTACGTACAACCCTATCAAACGATTTTAAGAGATTCACAAAACCACACTAAACCTACTGGCCTACAGCCAGATGATTCTCCAATTCTTTCATCCGTACATCCTCTTCCAGACCTGAAACCACCTTGAGCCTCTCACAGTATTTCATCGGACATCCCTTGCAACCTCCTTTCAACTATTTTTCCATACACTTTTAATACTAAACTGATCAAACTGATGCCCTGTAACTGGTGTAGCACATGCTTAAACTCTTGCCTTTATTCAAAGGCATGACCGCACGCTGACAGTCTTCGGATACTCTGCCGGTCCTCCAACATTGTTACAATGGACCCAAAGTCTTTTACATATTTGTTTTACACTTTCATATATCAGAAAATTTTCAAATGTTTTATTTAATATATTTGATAGCATTTTTAAAAAATAGCTGTTAATACAATACAGTCGGGAAACCAAATGGAATTTAGACTCTTCACTGTCAGCACTCGTTGGAGTTTATATAAAATTATATAGTATAATTACCTATACATACCTTCCAAAACATTTATGAAAAGTAGAAGATTCATTTAAAAACGTCTGTGTTTTTTTTTATATCTGTAAATATTTTAAATTATTATTTGCAAGAGTTATGCATTCAAATGAAATAAACATAGCAAACAAATTGTTTGATGGAGATAATAAGTGAATAACTTTAATGAGAGAAAAAGTATGGATAAATTTCACTAAAATTTAGTATTAAAATGTAACAAAAAATGAAAAATATATGGCTATAGTAAGGTCATCACTGCATTATTGTGTGGGGAGGAGATTTGTCGGCAACGAGCGCCGTAATGGACGTGCGGTGTAATTATAAAGCCAATTTCACTTGAGCCGTGGCGTTTTTGGTGCGGCTTGTTACGTAATGATACTTGAAACATATTAAGCGGTGGTTTTAAGACGCCATTAATTTTTTAAAACCGTAAATGGTTTGTTTACATGCAATATTCAGAGTAGAGTTCAATTTTGATATAAAAAAATGTTAAGGCGAGCCTGTGAAGCCTATGTTACGTTGAAGAAGTTTTCAACACACTATTACACTAAAGGATATAATTTTTTATGTAGAGTATGGATACGCTGTATACTTAAATTTTGTGTGTGGTTATCGAATTAACTCATAATTTTTCATTTTAAAAAAAATAATGTGGAAAAGACTAAAATTTGTTTTGCACAGTGGAGGAGGCAAACCGGATAAACTGCAGACATATGATCACCGCCGCCTACCAGGCGTATCACAGAGCGTTGCCACCCTTTAATAGAGTAGCCGAAAACTTAATGGAATCATTAAGGTGCTGTAGGTACATGGTAAGGAACGAAATGAAATAAAAAAATATTTGCGGAATATGTGTTTTACAAAGAAATTTAAAAATACCAACATGTTCTATCAAATTAAATGTTAAGTCAAAATTTATACAAATAAAACTTTTGTGCATCTTTGAATGTTTAAATTACAACACTTATTTAAATTTTAAATAAATACCTTATTTATGTTTTTATGAAGTCACATTATTTATTACAAATAATTTAAAAGATAGATTTATTTTAATACTCATACTAATACTATATTAAAACAAAGTATCTTCACGCCCATATCCCCGAAAGGGTGGGCAGAGGCACAACCAGGGCACCCACGACCAGCCGAAGACAACACAGACACACAGGCACATATCCAATCCCGAGCAACATTTTTTTTATTAAAAAAATGGCAATACCACATTTTCTTTTTGAATGAAGTCAAGTCCAACACTTGGACCGCTAGACCACAGAGGCAACATACTATACAACATATTATTGAAAATTAGATTTATACGAAAAAATTCAAGCTCGCTGAGTTTCTTTCTCCGGATCTTCTGAGTGAGTGGCCGTATTCAGATCCGGTGGTGATTTTCAGATTTATATAGACGCGTCAAAAGAACCTTTGTAAGTAATGTGAAATAAAAACAATAATTTTATTATACACTACCGAGAAATGTCTTTATAGTCGCAGAGTAGATGATTGCCAAGCATTAAGGTGATGCGCATGATTATTTAAGCTCTACCGAGATGTCCAAAGTATAGATTTTAGCGCTGGTATTTAGCCAAACACTTCCTTGGAGCATTCCCCTTTATAAGTGCAGTAGAATTCACCGAGTAAAGTTAATACTCTACGCACGATCCAAAGGACGGAGCCGAACAGACAGAGCTCTGTTATCGAAATTAAAGACGTTCTATTTTGTATGTGGGCAGTCGAAAGGTGTTGGTATTTTTATATTGGAACTCTCCCTAAAGTAATGTTTGCGATTGTTATTATAATTTAATATTTTTTTAAATTATTATCTATTAAATATGTGCCTCTATTTATTCATTGTACAATATTATTGCAACATATTTATACACTGCCGTAATTTGAACCCCGTTTCATTACACAATTTTTAGTATTGACTCATCATATGTTGTATGAATTTTACAAGTACCTATGTCTTGTAAAAAAGTAAGAAATTTCTGTATCACTCTCAAACGTCGTATATTAAATACTATTAATCGACATTTTACTGCGATTCATTTGTTTTCCGCCAAGAGCAAATCAACCAATAACTCGTGCTGAGCACCACAAACTGTTTTTTCATAATCATTTTCAATAAAATTTTACAAGAATTTTCAACATAGATAATTACTTTATAGCAGGTATTGTATGGGCTGGTTCTAAAGTAGGGTCGAAATAACCTCAGAGTCGAGTGTTGGAGGTGGTACCAAGATTAAAGCGCTTGACGAGCCACTGTTTGAGTTCAAGCTTTGTTTGACAAATACGCAAAAGTTGATTATTGCATAAGTTTTGTATTATATTTTATAATTCAACTGACGTAGAAATTATCTAGGATCACCTTGACACTAATATATTTTTATGTGATAAGACAGACAGCAAGTTAACAGTTCTTCTCGTCGTAAGAGATAGTTGTAGCCAATAGACACCATAGATGTTAATATATATACCTGTATTTTGTATGTTTAGCATAACTATTTATTGTAAATTTTATTGAAAATTATTAACAGTTTGGCAGGCGGTCGTTCGTCATAAACAATCTAATTACCTAACGAACAATTATAAAAATAATAATTGACGTCAATTTCGACAAAATTGTAAATTCTGCTAAGAACTTACTAATCTTATTTATGAGTTAGCTATTTTATTATAATTAAGTAAAAACAAAAGAGATAAAACATTTTCGTCATGTCAAATTAGTAAATATACAACAATTTTTCACATTTTTAATCAAGGCTTTCTTAAGGATAAGATAAATGTATGTAACAATGTCTACGCTGACAGCACTAAAGGCGTTTTGTCTCTTTCTACTGCTTGCGTTAAAAGAAGATAGCGCTTGATTAAAACAGTTTTGTAAATGCGCTGTTGAATTGGGTACCAACAAAGTTTTTGCATGTAAAATCATATTTAACAGCAAAAATCAAATGTTGCAGGCTATACAGGTAAACAACAGACATATAGATATGTCCGTGACATGAAAGTGTCATTATCGGGAGTATTTGCACAGGCCGTGGACAGTGTGTTTACACTGGTCAAGTACAACACCTGAGGATCGATGTTAATATGTTTACACTGACGTACAAATATCACTCTGTAATCTGTTGTTAATGCAAGAGCGGATTATCAAAGCTACACGATGTGCAGACTGACAACTTGACAGAGTTTTCTTATTCTATGTACAATAAAGACAAAACCAGAGCTGCATAATATTTAAGCACCGTAAGTGTAAAAAATGTAATGTTCATGACTTAAACACTACAAATAAAAATAATTTGAAAGTATGTAAAACTTGTCTCAGCAAAATAAGTAATTCTTTCATGGGCCAATGTTTAAGATTCTACAATACGCTGTCCAGTGACATTAAAGATCATTCTATAAATAAGTTTAAGAAATGTATCAAAACAAAATTGTGTAAGAAAGGCTGTAATAAAAAAGACGGGTTGCACTCCGGGAGTGCCGGCAGAAGTGAAAATTTGAATATTAACGTTGTGCATTTTTGATATTTTGGAATGGTTAGGGAATAATTTTGCACGAATGGCTTTAATTAATTATCAGTATGAAAGTATTATCATTTATGCACAAATATTATTTTCATATCAATAACCTACGTTTGGCTTGACAAATACTCGCTAAAGTATACGTGACGGCTGGGAGCGTCGTCATATTATCTGTACATCGAACATTGCTCGTCTACATATAAAACTTATTTTCAAGATGTAGCAAACAGAGCAATGTCAGCTGTTGATATTATACGTATCTGCTATCTGTGAGAATGTAATGGTAGGTGTATTGCGGCGTATTATCTATTGCGCATCCTATACTCTTCGGAAATATCTAAGCAATACAAAAACAGCAATGAATCTACGTTTTATTTTGGATATCGAGCCGTCTTATTCACGCATGCGCAGTGCGCCGTCTTACGTTCTGACGATCTGACGAGAATTTAGAAGTTTTTTACCCATTCCAAAAAAAGTGTGCAATGCCGCTAAAGAAGTTTTCACTTCGAAAATTTCAGAATATTTAAAAACCGAACATGCGTGGGAATAGCCGTTTAAGTTTATATTAATGTTATGTGTTATTATTTTATAATTTACTACTCGTAATAAAACTGTATTGTATCTCGTATACGTTTTGTATCTCATAATATTTTGTAAGTAAATATCATAATTAATTTAAAAAAGACAAGCCCGCCGAGTTTCTTTCATCGGAACTTCACAGTGTATGGCGGAGATTCCGATCCGGTAGTAGTTTATAAAAATGCCGACGCGCAAAATAGTACTTGTATGGTCAAAGCGATTTTTTTATTTATTTATTAAAGATTTTCCAAAAAAAAACAATGATTGATATAAGAGGTAAAACTTGAGTGTATGTGAACCTCAATTAAATCTTTTTGCCATTTTTATATTTTGATTACTCTGAATCAATATTGATTCAATTTTATTTCGATTAAATAAAAATAGAAAAATGATTTAAAGTTAAAGCTTTGTTTCAAGATATGCTTTTGGTGGAAGAAAAATAATAACAATTTGTAATAGTGAGCAAAAAATAGCCATAGACTAGTAACTACGAGGGTTAAGTAAGGAGGATGGGGCAACAATTCTTTGCCTCAGTTATGAATTTCAGCCATTGACTCTGCGGAGGTATGAACATCAGCATTATTTTGGTGAAACATATTTATTTTACAGATAATTCCTAGATGTTTTTCTTCAATTGTTTCTCGTAATTGTCCCAGGAGGTTACAATATAATGAATAACTTATTGTTTTGCTTTTTGGTAAATAATCGGCTAAAATAACCCTCTCGCATCCCAAAAAACTGACGGTATAACGTTGTTAGTCGACAAAACTGTCTTCTCCTTCTTAGGTGTCGGTGAACTAGTTCTCTTCCATGGTTTGGACTGTTGTTTCGACTCAGAAGTGGAATATAAAACGTGCCAAAAATCAGCAGGATCTGCCTCAAAAAGCTCTAAACAGTCACGTCAAATTGTTAATCGAACTCTTTTCTGGTTCTGCTGAAAGCAATCTCGGTACCCATTTCGCCGACCCCTTGTGAAAACCCAGTTTTTTGGATATAATATTTGGTGCCTGGCTATTATTAATGCCAGTGATGTCAGCAATATTATTAATGGTTAGTGTCCGGTCTGCTAATTTAAGATCACAAACTTTATCCACGTTTTGCTGGGTGGTGGCGGTTGACGTCCTGCCGCTTCTAGGTTCGTCTTCAATACTCTCTCGACCGCGTATTTCAGCTACCCACTTTTTTAGACACGAATACGACGGAGCAGATCTCTCTATAGTATCCACCATGTCTTTGTGAATTTGTTTAGTAATTAAGCCCTTGTTATGAAAGTATTTGATTACCGCATGCTGTTAAATTTTTTCCATAGTGAGAAAATGTTACGACTTTCACTTGCAACTTTCCACACTTACTAGTGAATAAACAAGCTTCAATATGAGAGTAGTTAAAAAAAATCAACACCTGTTTACTAAGTGAGACCACAAACTTTTGAATTCACCCTCGGATAATACAATCGTTGTGTTAAACGAATGTCTTAAAACTACGACTAAGTTTTTATGACTTTCGATCCTTGCAGGCCTGCCTGGCTTAACCCACATTCATTACCCTTTTCACACATATACGCCGGTTTTCTCTTGACTCTTGACACCAACCACGGACAAAACCAGAGCGATTTGATCGTGGAATATCAACCTAGGTCTATAAAATACAGCATCATTAGCATTAAGAAGGCAGTTTATCACTTGGTCACCTACACGCCTTCATTCCCACATTCTTTGATTTTAATGAGCTTAAATTCCACAATGATTACGTAGTGAATCAAAATCTTTGAGCTAACTTCACATCAGTCAACTTTCGGGGTTGAGTATTGGGTAACGATCCCCAAAGCGGATCCCCAGCACTGTGTTGTTTAAATGAAACTGCATTTGTCATAACAATAAAAAATATTGGTTAAACTTGACGTAGATTTGTCTAGTCACGAAGTTAGGATTTAGTGTCAAGTGTGAGTTTATGGCACAAGTTCAGCCAACTGCCGTCAATACAACCTGATTGCGAGTGTGCAACTTGATTATAGCTGTCAACATTCTGGATTTAAATCTTCACTTCAACTTTATACCTTGTTACGTGTCTTCACTTAAAGATATTTGCATTGTCAAAGTCTCTTTGGAGTTATTTAATTTTACGTTTCTATTAATTAAGAGTACTCAGTTTATTATCCGGTCTTGTATCATAGCCAATATGGTCGAGTACTGAATCACAAGTTTCTTATCATCGTATTTACAAAACTAATTTTAAGTTATCGCTATCCTCTTTCAATGAATGAAAGAGAAAAAACAAGTTTGATGGTGTCAGATTAGTTTCTACACGACCGTTTCTACAGACGTTTAATCAATTCCTAGGAAAACGTGCATCAAAAACATAAGTTAACATGTCTGAACTAATTTGACATACCTATTTACCTAAAGTGTTTCGTCTCTTTTATTTTTGTTTCATTGGCAAAAGAGTGCATACATCTACAACATGATTGTAAATAAGCTGTTTACTAATTACAATGGCAATAATCCACCATTCTTGTTAATAATTTCGTTATGAAACCTTCGCCCGAGATGCCAAATACACATACAAAACTGAAAAATAATAAAATTAAAAGTTTCATTTACAGATGTTATAGTAAAATAAATAATATATAATTGCGTTAGTTTTATACAAAGATATGATTTAGTAGACAGAGAATAAGATATACATTTAGCTATTCAAAAATTCATTTTGCAAAATAGCAAAACAATTAAGCACCCCTTAACAATGTTTCA
Organism: Calephelis virginiensis; assembly: GCA_002245475.1. NCBI lineage: Eukaryota > Metazoa > Arthropoda > Insecta > Lepidoptera > Riodinidae > Calephelis > Calephelis virginiensis. The sequence continues at coordinate 87,394 of NJDC01000124.1, forward strand.
AAGCGCGGCGCTCTTGTCTTTTGAAATTTATTACTTTTAATATAACTCCGCAGTTGCTGGCTGTTTATATTTGAGCATAGACCAGTGGTTCTCAATCGCTTCACGTAAATCCACTCATTTATTAGAGTAGAAATAAATGAGGAGAACTAAAACTGTGTGCTATTAAGGTTGTCATTTTAAGAGCAATGTGAAAGAATTGAACGTGTTTCAAAAATAATAATTAGGAAACGATATTGGGACTCAGTTGATAACATCTTTTTCAATCAGAAAAAACTTTATTATGCTAGGCATCGCATGTGTGATAATTGTGTCATACCATTATGAGGGTCAGATATTTAAAGCCATACGAGCTGTATGCCGCTCTTATTAGTTTGATTTTTCAATTATAACTTTGTAATTATATAAAGCAAAACTACCACTTAAACTAACTGACTGATCGATTGATCCTGAATCTTTCTCAACCTTGCCGTCGTTAGTACTAATGTAACCATTAGTGAGGGTAGAACCTAATCACATTTTAAAAATGTTGTTAAAATAATGAAATATAATATGTAAGGTTACAATTCCAATTAATAATTCCAATTAATTTGCACACCGCAATGTGTTAGTGTATGTTGGTATAAATAAATATTTATTTTTGTTACAACTTCTAATACAGATACTCATCAAATCAGTAATTTTTATTCATGCTTTAATTTCATTCATTCATTCATTCATTCAAATAGTTATGTTCCATATTATATTTTTATTAAATTTATATGGGACTACCTCAGAAACATCGCTGCCTAATGATACTAGCCGACACACTGTGCGTGTCTATACTCAGAGTTTTTGCACGCTTACTTAAGAAGAGAGGTGATAAAAGATTAAATGAACTTGGCAATAATTCATGAACGCAGAATCTGTTCTTGTTTATTACTTTTTACCCGATTTCAATAAAAATGTCAATGATATTGTGATTTAATTATTTCTAAGTCATATAAATAACAGACATTTCAGAATATTTTTATGAAAAACATATATATAATGTTTTTTTAGAACCATTATTTTTCTTTTAAAAATATTCATTATCAACTAGCCGACCTAGCGTACTTTGTATTGCTTGACATTGACATTTACTGACAGTCTGTGTGGAATAAATTACAATTTGTTTTACCCATTTTTCCCGCAACTTTCCCGATTTTTCTCTTGATAAGAACCTTCTCTTGATAATATCCAAAAACTTATCTTCACGACCATATCCCCGAAGAGGTAAGCAGAGGCACAACCAGGGCACCCACGACTAGCCGAAGATACTAAGTCCCACAATGTGATAGGTGGCAAGCCTATCGCCAACCGGGCACATATCCAAACCCGAGCAACGTTTTTTTGTTAGAAAATTATAAGAACCCAATTTTCTTTTGTTGCCCGACCCGGAATTCGAACCCGGGACCATAGGGCGGTCAAGTCCAACAACTGAACAATATCCAATACTGCAAAAAAATGATTTGCAAAATTTGTCCACCCGTTCAGTCTTGATACGATGACCACCCGAAATTTATATTCATTTATATAAACGGTTCTTCCCTTCAAAAGTTATGACGCTACAGAGTACAGACAGACACGCCCACACACATCTAACTTGAAACACCTCTCTTAAAAAAACTGCAAAGATAACGAAACATACGAGTATTATCATAACATTAGAATTTTAATTTTTTAAAAATACGTAATTATAACTTAATAAATTTTACTTTACTTTATGTTCCGTGAAAAGTTATGCCTGAGGATATTGTATACTTTATTTCGTTAACTAAACTGTTTCCCGTGGGAAAGGGGTATAAGTCAAAATATAAATTAAAGTTTCTATTCTTTTTTGTTTTGTAATATGTCGCGTATTTTTTACGTATCACGAGTTTTGTAGTTTAGAAGTTATGTATATACATATAACAGAACTTAATATAATGTGAAGTCATTGTGAAGTAGAGAAATATTTCAAGGTAAAATATGTCACATAGCAAATACTTACATACATTTCTTTATTTGGCATGAAGTGTAAGGCAGAAAGTATTAAATGCCAAGCGAACGAAGTTTGCCGATAGAGCTAATAAGATAGTACAACTATTCAAATTAATCAAACTCTTCTCGTTTTACCGAAACCAACGATAATCAATTTATTTGTATAAATATATACAAGAAGTTTGAGGAATGCAAAACAATACACATTTGGAGCTGTTGTCACCCGAGAGAACTTCACACATTTTCACGGTTGTTTTATGAATGAATGCAAAGTACCTTCTGAAACCGCTGACATTGTGTCAGATGACATTGAGGTACAGCGCGCAGTACAAATATATTCCGTGACAAAGTTTGTAATCCATAGGTGTGTCGGTGTCGGTGCCGCGCTCCTCTCGCGCCGCATTACTTATGCATAGTGTACGAATGTCTCCGCTGACATCTGCTCATGCATATTACATTCCGCTACACCTGAGGAAAACTTCTAATTGCTCTCTATACTTGGACGGATCACAATTTTACAAAATTTATTTATTCCTCCCAAGCTTAAAAGTTTACAGATATGTAAGCTGTCATTGTAGTGTTGCTGGTTGCCGTATTACGTCGTATAGATGTCGTACGTCGTAGAAGATACAGTGTCGGGTAAACAACTGTAGCTAGAGACACAACATTCTACTGTCAGATTTGCAACATATTAATATGATGCATATTATCAATATGTCTGTCTGCAAGCTTACTTCTAATCCATATTTGGACACGCTATAAGATATCAAACCAAGATCATAGGATAAGAACTAGCGACAAAGCGCAGTGTGCTATATTGCACGAACAATTTAAAGAAAACAAACAGGCATGAAAATATCAGGTGCAATATTAAAACCCTGAAAACTAGCATTTTATCAAGATGTTCTATCTTAGAGGTCTATAAAATTGAAAATCTTATGAAAGTATATCTAACATTTTGACTAATGTTTAAAACCAAGCATTTGTCAAATTAACTCTCTCTACTAAGGTAAGAGATTAAATGAATATAGTATAAGTACACATTTAAAAAATTATAAAAAATATATCATCTTCATATAAATGAAACACTTGTGAGAGCAAATACTGTGTCAAACATTTGTTCTAGTTTTACAAACTTTGGAAGTTTTAACGGAAAACAATTTGTTGAAGTACTCAGTAGTAACTAAATTATAATTATAAATTTATTACACAATTTTGTTTATAACAATTAAAAAACTACACAAAATGTGTTTGTTGTCTTTTGAATACCTATTATACCAGCTACAAGACCTGTTTCAGGGGTAAGATCGTTTTTTGTATTATTATATTTTACATGTGTATAATACAACATTTAATTAATAAATATAAATTTCTTTAATCCGCCTAACATGTATCGGAACTGTACTAAGAATAAATAATTGTATCACTATCAAATTCCGTTAAAAGGAAAAGTAAATTTAGTATGATACTGAACTACATACATACTTACATAGCACATAAAAACAAATTCGCTTTCCACTGCCTGTCTCTATGTAAGCTTAGATCTTTTAAACCGCGCTGCAGGTTTTGATGCAGTTTTCGTTGTTGTTTAGATAATATATTACTGTAGGTTTATGTAAACAACACATTATAATTGAATATTTATGTCGTAGATAATAATTCATATTTTGTAACGAAGCGAAAATGGTTTTCGGTCGCGCTGGCAACGTTTGAGATTCAGCAACTTACTACGAAAATATGTATCTTTAAACGGCCTACAAAAAATGTCTTTAATAACACATATTTATCTCCTAAGCTTGACTTCCAGAAACCATTGTAATCAAATTTATTTTAAAAAGGGAGGAAAAAGAAAAATATTTCTCCTAATCACTATTAATACTTATCTTATTCACATTGGTAATTTAATGAAGATCAAAATTGCTCTGTATCTTTTTTAACTTAAATGAATCGTTTAAAAGTTATCACAGGTTTAAATTACATGAAACCAAAAAAAATTTAAAAATTCAAAATGCTGAAGTTTAAAATAAACTCTAGAAACGTAAGTATTGTACCCAGCAGATAATCCTGTCTTAAGTTTCTTCACTCGGACTGTAATTCATTAACATCGGTACCTACTTCATCATTTTTGTTTTCTTACTACTAAAATTATGTGAAAGAAAGAAAGACAATTATTTATTTGCGTAACACGTGTGTAAAAGAGATGTTACAAGAAAAAAGAAAAATTATGTATATAAACATATTCTAACATATTTTGGTGTGCAAATATTTATAAAATAAATATTATTTACTTACGTATAATTTAACTTTTGAGCCAATTGTTTATATTTATAACCAGTTTAATTATTTATCACCAAACATAATTAAACTATAACTAAATTTAACCCTGTCTACCGTAAGCTACCACCGTTTACAAACATAGCCAGTCAGGAGAAGAAACGGAGAAACAAGTTCCTTGGCAACCATAACTTTCATTATACATATTAGGTTAATAATTGTTACAATTATTTTATGGATATTAATTATTACTATAAATTCTTTTCTACAAGCAAATCCTTGACACTATAATATGATTTCTCTAACAACAAGTCAAATATCTTCGTTCGAAATCTTTTTAATGGAAGTGATTTGAGATTATCACGAATTTGGTTGTATAAACCAATGGACATGCAGTAAACATTCATTTTATAAATATTAAGTTTTTGGTTTTGCACATGCAATTTTTCACCAGTTCTGAAACATGAAATTCCCAACATTTCAGCATTTGTTTTAAGCAATTGATAATGTTTTTTTTTTACAAATACACATACCTACAGCCAAGATATACAAACAAGGTAAAGGTAAAATTTTAAGCACCTTAAAAAGTGGTTTGCATGAATGTAATTGGTTTACACTACATATTGCTCGTATACACTTATTCTAAAGATTCTAATTAAATCTACAGAATTTTCCCAAATAGGAATACTATATTGCAAAACAGAAGAAACATACTCATGGTAAGCTAAGAGAGATGCATTCAAGCCTGCTACTTCTTTTATTCTTCTCAATACATATACAAACCTATCAATTTTATTGCATAGAGAGTCAATACGTGATTTCCAATTGCAATATTTATCAATTTTAACTACTAAGAAGGTGGTAAAATCTACATTCTCTATAGAAGTATTATTGAAAAATACATGTGATTTTTTAGTTTCTCTATAGTGTACTTGAAATTCAACTAATTTCGTTTTTGTGAGATTTATCTTAAGATTATGCTCATGTAACCATTATGCCACCTTATTTAAAGTTACAGTTGTGTCTTTAACTAAATCATTTCTACTCTTATACGTGACGAGAAGGGTAGTATCATCGGCAAATAAGAGAGAATCATGGTTAATAGCATCATGCAGATCATTTATGTAAATTAAAAAAAGCAACGGGCCTGAAACGCTATCTTGTGGTACACCGCAGTAATTAAAAAGATAATTTGAAGTGTACCTTTTCGCGGTTCCCACTTTGTCTCGATATTTCAATACTCCGTTTTTGATTTTCTGAATAGCTTCTTAACCAATCTAACGATTTACCTCTGATGCCATATCTCCCAAGTTTTGGTAACAAAACTGCATGTGATACAAAATCAAACGCTTAAAGTCATAATATCTAAAAATACAGAAAGTGGATACTTTTTGCTATTAAGGCATTCAGCTACTTTTGAACTAAGTCAAAACATGCAAATACTGCAGACCTGCCTTTTCGAAGTCCATACTGATTATTTTTGAATAAGTTAAAATTAAGTAAATAGCTTTATTATTTGTCATAAGCTATTTTTTCAAAAATCTCAGAAATTACGAGTACTAAAGTTATAGGTCTATAATTTTTCATGTCACAAGTATTCCCTCTTTTTTTAAATGATGGTTTTACAACAGACTTTTATAAGCGATCTGGATATTTTCCTTTTAAAAATGATAAATTAATTATATCACAAAGAGGATTTGATATAACACTGGCAACATTCTTTAATATTGATGTGCTTATGTTATCGTTGCCAGTTGCTGTTGTATTTTTCAAGTTATTTATAGACTTTGTTATATCGTGTTCATCTATACTGGTCTCAGAAACATAGTTTTATTACGATTAGACAAATTATGAGATTTTATGCTGTACATAGAAACGTGCTATTTTTTAAATTACTGAGTCTGATTTATAAGGAATTCATTAAAATTATTACAAATTGCTTGGGAATCAGTATAAACTAAATTGTTAATTTTAATTTGTTCAATCTCGTGTTTAGACATTTGGTTTTGAAATGAACTTTGAATTACATCCCATGAAGCTTTGCATTTATTAGAAGATTGTTAAATATATTTCAATGATGCCTGTTTCTGAGATTCTAGAATACATTTTGATAACACCTTTTTATAATGTATAAATTCTATTTTACTCTCCTTTTTGTTATATTGAGAATAACGATACTTTAAACATAATTATTGTCGTATTACAACACTTCGACCCGGGCAACAAAACGAAAGTTGGGTGTTTCCAATTTTCTAATAAAAAAACGTTGCTCGGGATTGGATATGTGCCCGCTTGTCGATAGGCTATCACACATTGTGGGACTTATTGTATTCGGCTAATCGCGGGTACTCTGGCTATGCCTCTGCCTAACACTTCCGGGATATGGGCGTGAAGATAATTCTAAAAGAAAAGCCATTTATTTTTTGTTGGCTTATTTAAAACTTTAGTTTGAACTTCGGGAAAACATAATTCATAAAATAAAGTCAAGGCAACATGGAATTCATTAAAAATATGTACATGTATGTATGCAATAACCAGTAACTATCTACGGCTGCAACGTATATAACGTGAACGATAACTACATAATATAAAAAAATGATTATTAAGTAGTTATACTTTTTAGATATATATAGAGGACGGATTGGCATATTTGGGACGTATAGTATCTTCACGTCCATATAACCGAAGACGTAGGCAGAGGCACAACCAGGGCACCCACGACTAGACGAAGACACTAAGTCCTACAGCGCGATAGGTAGCAAGCCTATCGCCAACCGGGCGCGTATCAGCAACATTTAGCAACATTTTTTTTTATTAAAAAATTGGAAAAACCAAATTTTCTCTTTGTTGCCCGACCCGGGATTCGAACCCGGGTCCTCATGCAGTCAAGTCCAACACCTGAACCGCTAGATTACAGAAACGCCATAAACCGTTATTCGTAATTTCTTCATAATACTACATAGTAATATGATGTATTCAGTAGAACAACATATAATGACAATACTGTAAGCACCTAGTCACTACACTATCGAATTATAATTATTTTATGAATTTTAGGCAAATGTTTGTTTTATAAAACAATTGTAATTCTACAAAAAAAAGTACCAGCATAAAATAGCAGTGAGCCGTCGGTACCTACTGGTGCACTAAGCTGCCAACTCATACTTTATCATGCCTACGGCGTCAGTGCCGCAAGATGTAATAAAATCAAATCAAATGAAATAGTCTTCCGAAATCCGTTTACGAGAGCACTATCACAGAAACAATTTCTTATTGGCCTTAGAATATCCAACATAATATATTTTCAGACAAAACAGTTATTTCTGTTTGTAAAATCAAGTTACGAACGAGATGTAGGATTTTTGTCGGGGCACCAGTTTCAGGCTCCGGCGGGCGTGCGACGGGTCACTGCCCATCCTATTTCTGTATTTTGAAATTCACATTTACGTCCGACATTCGCTTTTATTGTCTCTACGACACCCTCTGTTAGTATCATCTGACTCTATCTCTCTGAATATTTTTTTATAGAAGAATCGGGCAAGTGGTCTGATAGAAAGCAATCATCGGCCCCCCACGGACTTCTGCAACACCAGGAGTATCACAGATGCATTGATGTCTTTTAATGTATAAATACGAGCTTTTCTTGAAGGACCTTCAATCCTAGCCGTTTGCAAATACCATGGTTCCATAATTATTGTGTGCAAAGTAAGAAAAATCTTCAGAATAGCACGTTTGCAAAATGAAAATTTATACTTTGTAGGTACATAATAATGTTAAATTTAAGCGCTGTGAAACGAATTTCGATTGTAATAAGTATATCATCCATATACCAATTGAGTATTTTTTTATTTCTATGGAATACTATCATCAGCCTGTTATTACTTGGTGGCAACAAAACCTCTTCGAATGGGCTTTCTAACAAATGCAAAATGATTTTTTAATATCGGTTCAGAAATTACGGATAATTTACTAACATTCTTTAAAAATATATAGGGGTTGAAAATAAAACCTCCTTACTTTACAAAGCCGGCTAAAATTAAAAAAAAATCAAAATTATTGACTTTTATTTTGTGATTTTTTATAACATGGGACAGCAAATTTCACGAAGGTGCGAAGTTAAGCATTTCACACGAGTCAGCTCATTTGAATCCGTACTCTTATGTTGTAATAAACAATACAAAGACAAGCACTTACGTTAGGATGGCAGGAACAGGTAAGACGGCAGTAGGTACTAATCAATACGGTCGAGTTCACCTAAAATTTTCTACTTAACCATGGCTACGGTGTT
>NJDC01000124.1:96323-107486 GCA_002245475.1 Calephelis virginiensis
CCAACCGTAGCTCTGTACTTCGTTGTCCCGCTTCGCACTCTAGTTGTTATTCTAAATCTTTTACTTTCCAATCAATCAAATTGAGGAATTCCCTTCCTACCGTGATTCGTGACAGCCCTTCTTTACCTACTTTTAAGAAAAGATTAAAGGAACATTACTTATCGTTGACACAATAACATACTCATATATTATCCTACTAAGATATTTTAATAATTATAATTGTAACTGTTTTTTTTGACACACTTTTTTAGTATATTTTTATTTATTCGTTCTAAGTATAGCTATAGTTAATTGTTTTGTACACGATGCCTTCCATTTTATTTTCACAGCTTAATTTTTTTTGGGTTGGCTGGAAGAAATTTCTTTAGTTAGAGATAGCTGGCCTTTTGTGCATTTTTAACTTCTCGTGTATTTTGTGTATTTTAATTTTTGTGTGCAATAAAGTGTTAAATAAATAAATAAATAAATAAATTAGTATTAAGGTATCAAGGTCATTTACATTTTCGTAATATTTGAGATCAGTGCCTCATTTTGAAAAAAAAAATACAAAGCTGTGATAAATTCATTCAGTTAAATAATTTCTTCTTTCACATCTGTTTCCAAGAAGACGCTACTGATAAGAAGCCTTTCGGTAGATTTTTCAAACAATTTTCATCAAATACAATAATGAAATAGTATTTTATTATTTGAAGTAAATTTATTTCAATTAAAAACAAAGTGTAACACTAATATAGTTAAGATTAATAGAAAAACTAAAAACAAAAACAACTAAATATCTAAGTAGAATAGAAACAGAATAGAAAATAGACATTTAAATTAACCGTTAATTATTCAAACGTTCCTGGTACAAAAGTACCCATGACCCAACGACCATGTTGGATGGCCAGCGCGAGTCTTTGCACCAAGAATAATCCGGAGCGGGTGTCATGCCGAGGGTCCGAGATAACGCTCGGACCCTATGCCCTCATTCGTAAATGAAGCATTTAGCTTCGTGACACATTGTTCCATCGTTTCTACTGCAACAGGAATAAATGAATATGTTTTTGAGAGCTCCATATTTTTGTTTATTATTTTAGATGCTGTGTCCTCAGCAGCCACTGCAGGTGATAATTTAGTAGGACTAAGATAATTTGGAGCAAAGGTACACAAGTTGTATCCCAAGAAAGGCTCTTATCCTTGAAGCAATATAAAAAGCATCGGCACTAATTTTACGAAACGACAAAAATAATAGAGCCATAAAATATGATAATACATACAGAACGGTACAAATGTTTAATATGTACGTTTTACTTGTAAACAATTACTAGAATCCTAAAATTGTTTGAACACCTCCGAGTGGATAGTTCAACTGAATTCCCGTATAAGTAATTAAACTATTCTCCGGCCATTTCGGTTTGGCATTTAGTATTAATCGTGTGCAGTGAACGGCAACTTGGAATGAACTATTTGTAGTGACTTCAGTTCCACAAGAACGTAACAAATGTGGCGATGTTATTACCGTCAGTCGACTCCGCGGCTCACTAGGGCTGCTCTCGCGTGTGTGCTGCGAGTGCACTTTCTTTTGGATTCTTTCTAAAAATTAGATATTTAATTTTAACTTCATTACGTTAATGAGAGTCTTTTGTTTATTAAAATCATTTCTGGATATTCATTCAATCTATTTTAAAGTTGTTCTAACTATTCCTATGCGTTAATATCATCGAGTAACACACAACACAAGTAAATAATTTCTTTACTTTGGTTGTTCTATTTTTGTACTCGTAGTTTATCCTTCTAATCTTTATTTATTATTCTTTATATACGTTTATGTAGGCAACCCAACATATAACTTATAACTAATGTGTAATGATCCCAAAACAATTTTAATTCTAATTTGCCAGAAAGCGGAACTAAAGCTTTATGATTGACCTGCAATGTCTTAGTAGCAAATATGTACTGATAACTTTTAAGCATTATTGACACGAGAAAATGTTCGCAATTGGTAAAAAACGTTTACGTATTGTAGAGGTGTTTTTTTGATAATAAACATGTTTTGATATTGATAGCTCGAAAAGTAAAGCTCGAATAATGAACACTTGATGTCACCACGAAAATTCAAATATGAACATAAATATGGCGTTCTAGCAATTTGCATGTGTACTACAAATAACGGTATGTCGTTTTTGTAGCATGCAGTATAATATTGTCTATTATTTATCCCTTATTTCATAATTGTGACGCGCTATCAAACCGTCGCGTGGGGTAAAGAAATATTTGAAATGTCGCGTCAGGCGTAGATATTGCGTATCGCAATATCTGTTATATCCAGCGGGTGACGTTCGGATTGGTTCCGTCACAGCGACACACGCATACCGCGCCGTATAATGTGGTAACGGGTGGAGTTGGAGTTCCTTGTCATTTAAACTGTCAGGGTCAAGATTATTTTATCTTATAACGTCCTTTATAGGTATATTATTATACTCTTTGCTTATAACGTCGAAAGACGAACACATAGATATCCTGATGGCAAGAAATACAGCCTCCTCTTTATAAACCTCGTGAGTACCTATGTAATTTTAATTTATCTTGGTATCTGTTTCAATATTCAGTATTAGTTAAATGTATTACTATTGTTCACTACAACCCATAAAAGAAGTATAATATGATTTGTTTACTTTTGTGTTAGATAACTTTGTGTTGTCCAGGTAGTTTATTTATATATACATAGAGAGATATATTTTTTCTGCTGTTAGATGAAAAACAAGCAGACAGATTTCCTGATGGTAAGAAATTCACGGCGCCTAGAGACTTGCGAACCTGATACCGGGATGTTAAGCCTCGAGCAAAATCTTATCTATCTTATCTTCCCAACCGGTATTCGTCTACGGCAAGAACTAACGTTATGGCGGCAGGAATAGGTAAGGCAGTGGTACCAATCTGGGCTAGTCGGTCCGAAACTCTACCACCTGGTAAGACGTCACGGTTTTAGTGACGGTAAGCCTATGCTCGCCTTTTACGAGATGCCTGGCAGGAAGGTAGATGGTCTATTCTGCAAAGCATCCTGGACCAACACGGGGATGTATTCAAGGTAGTTATTTTTTATCCCCGATAAAAAGAGAAGAGTGTTATAAGTTTAACATATGTATATGTGTGTGTGTGTGTGTGTGTGTGTGTTTGTGTGTCTGTGTGTGTATAACTTTTAAAGGGATAGACCATTTTTTAATTATCGGTGGTTGTCAATTTTTTTAATTTCAGTGTTATAACTTTAGAAGATAATCAATATGATTTACTTCAATATTATATTTGTTATTTAATATCATATTCAATATGAATATTATTCAATATGAATATTATTCAATATAACGAACACGGAATTTTCTGTTTCGTGATCTTTTACTCTGTCTCCTTTTACTTGGACTAACTATTACCCGTAGCAACGGCTATGGAAATGGTGATGAATATCAAGTAAATAAATATTTTTTTCCGAAAGAACGCATCCTGCTGGTACGGTGTGAGCCGGGAACTTGTTTCATATAAATGAAGTTAGCTACTTTAACTCATTCGGAAATCTATCAACAACATTGCGTCCCTGTGGCGTGGCCACCTCATCGCTAACTAGCGACTATAAAAAAATACTGGATGGTATGTCTAGAGTCAGCCAGACTAGCTAATGAAGTGTTGCAATCTGATGATGGAGTGCGAAGATAAGAGACGTAGCCCTGGAATGCAGCTGCTTGTCAACGAATCGAGTTTGGACTCATTCTATTTGCCATACGAGTAACTAGATCTGTTTACATTTTCTGAAGATGAGGACTTTATGACTAGGACTTGATGATTAAACGGGGAGGTGACTGATAGGTCATAGTTTTAAAGTTACGGTATTATATGTGTTTCGTTATTTTTGCAGTTCTTCTAAAGCCCATCATGGAAAAGAGGTGTTAAAAGTTTGATTTGTTTGTGTGTGTATTTGTGTTTGTCTCTGGCATCGTAGCTCCCAAACCATTGATATGCACTGTTTCAACCCCCGATGCAAAATGTGGCGTACTTTTTTTTCGCTAAGGATAGTTTTGTTTGAAAGCTGACGTCATCGAGATTATTCTTGGCTTTGATATACACACAGGTTTTATCGGAGGTTAATTATTTTTAAATTTAAGGTTATTTTAGTTAAGTAACTGACAACATATCTAACGAAAAATATAAAATAAATCGAAGAAGAAAGTTTATTGTTTAAAGATCACTATTATTACCCAATTGCATTTTTATTCATCCAGAAAAGAGGAGAACAACCTCCTCATTTCTAGATGAATACTCGACTCGATTTGACTGTTTTTTTATAATTTTGTTAGGCGATTACTCGGTCAATAACTATCAACTTTTAATAATTTTCTTAGGAAAAGTAGCCATAACTTCCAGGGGCAATAAATTTATAAATTTTATCACGATCCAAATAGTGATTTTTGAAATATAAATCTTGACAAAGCTTCTGCTGGACAAGCTTGGGAAATCCATTTGCTTGTTTGTCTATATTTGCTATTAAAAAGCTAATTGTATGATTTATTTGTGATAAAATTATATCTCGTCAGATGAGGCTGTTGCTCGAAAAATGAAATGGTTACATATAAAAAAAAGTAACAAGTTCTAGAACATCACTAGTTGTAACAGAATGGAGGGTAAGGATTTATCGAGCGCGTGACCACCTCCGCTGGCGGACGGGAGACGTGGCCCGAGATTAATGGTGCTTGGTGGTCAAGTTCTGCAGTTCTCGCTAGTTTGCTGCTAACATCATTTGTTATTGTGATTCATTTTCTAAGTTTCACTGAGCTTATACTTTCTCTCATATTTAGTCACTATCTTCCTAACTAAACCTTCTTTGAGCGGGTTTTATGAAGATCAATCAATTTTCTTTTTTAGATGAAAGTAAAAGTACGAATACAAGAAACACACGTCTTCACAAATAACGACGTTACAACTGATCATAGTTTTCGATAAAACGTCTTGCAATAAGAACAACTCACAGACAATATGATTACTTGTTGTCATCGGCGTTTGTTGAGGGGTTAACACAAAAGGACGTCCGACGCCTTCGATCATTCCTAAGGTTCGAATTCGATTCTTAATAGTCTGTTGTCTGTGTCGGTGGATACAAGTGACTACAAAATTGGTGTCGTGTGTATACCAAAACATGTTCATGATAATTGTTGACCTGTGATTGTTGACTTTAAGCAATATCAAACGATTTAATTGTCAAAAGATTTTTTTTTTATTTTATTGACATTTGTATATTACAAAAAATACTTCTTGGTTTATGAACAAAAAAAAATAGAAAATGTCCTCGTGTTTCATTTTATATTACTTATCACTAGTATAGATTATTTACTACTACGCTATGAGTAGATAGTTTTTTGAAAACAAAAACATATTTCACCATTTTAATAAGCCGCTAATCACAAATGACGTAAAGGCCACCTAAGGATGAATACCTTGTAAATATGAATAATTAAAACTGTCTAAAACACAACTCTTTTTCTACAATCTGATAATAAATAAGTCTAACTCTACGTATTGAGGTAATTGGGACAAAGTATTCAAATAGTACTGGAGCGTATTTTTTCAAAACTCATCCAAGGATTGGAGTTTGCTTCCATAAGGGAACATGATATCGGAGCTAATCTCGGTGAAGGGGAAGGGGGGGGGGGCTCACAAACAGACCTGTATTACGGCCAGGAGGCAAACAACGCTACCCACATGCGGTCCCACTGTAAATATCTGTATCTTCATCTAAATTGAACTTTATTCCTTGTCTCTAAACTTCAATATTCATCTACGTAATAACACGAGGTCTATGTTTAGAATTTGCTATTTGATCTGATATGCACTTTACTCATTTCATACCTTTAGATTTATAATTTAAGTTTTGAAAATTTCAACCCAGAAAATTATGAAATGGACTAGAATTTTATAGGGTTACAAACACGCTTATATTTTTTATGAAACAATTAAAATATATTTTATCTGTAACTACCTGGCAATAACAACAACAGTATATTTTTTACTATCGTAATATTAAAACTGCATTATACTGACTAAGCAACAGGCCACCCAACGGGACCATGGGATCTTCGTTCGAATGTACTCGCTGCTGACACTCGAACTTATATACCGAAATATCAGTAACAACTTTCGTATTGCTGGTTAGTAGGACGAATGTTCCTATCTCCGTAACGGTATATGACATCTGCGTCTCTTGTTTTATTACCTTTGGTCCAGGTGTTTAGGTGGGAAAATTTGGCACAACAAAAAGCAAATAATATTCGCATTTATAATGTCATATATAGTAAGTTTTGTATAACTTATTAATTAATATTAACATTAATGAACCTAAATTTGTACATGAAATATTCGTACAGGATTCAAAACCTAAACCGAGGATTATTAAAGCTTTTATCTATTTGTCTGTACACTTTTTCCACAAAAACTACTGCACGGTTTCTTAGAAAATGTTGTGCTTATAGCCTATCTCAATATTTGAGATATTGTTAACATTATCCTTCGTTCTCATCACTAATAACCAAAAGTCACTTCGATGCGTTTGCGAAGTCACGCGCAAAATCTGATTACGGAATATAATATCACCTCTGTGTTCTAGTGGTCCATTGTTAGCCACATGACGTCCCGGGTTTGATCGCCCGATCGGGCAACTCAAAATGTAGTTTTTAAGTAAAACCAATGTCCTCCTAGGGGGGATTGAATAAGTGCTTCATTGGCTCTAGTTTTGCCACCTATAGCATTGTAGAATTAAAGCACCTTCGGGACTAATTGTGAGCACCCCAGTTGTATCTTTGCCTATATCTTCGGGAAAACGGACCAGAAAATATTTTTTACTTTCATAACGAAACATAATGTATGTACATAAATACTGTAATACATACATACATAATATCTTAAAAAAACAACACGCTGATAAAAAAAATCTATCCCTATTCTACGAAATAACAAAGATTAACTACTAGATAGCGATACGTAAGTCCACTCCGCTTGTTCACATTTTCCGTAAACAAGCTTCAAAAGTGTTGTCTAAAGACCGCCGGAACGCGATAACATCACGTCTCTTAATAATGGCGGAAGCCACTTTGTCACGTTTAAAAATCGCCAAGTGCGAGTATCGCATTAGGTCGTCTAACGAGCGGCGCTTCGCAAGAGCTGCAAGTGCTCGAGAACCCTCCTGCCGGATGCGGCTAAACTAGCGAGCTTAGACCAACTGCGGCTTTCTATGGTCACTTTATTAAGGAATTCTTCGTATTCTGCGGTGTTTAAATGTTTACACATAGATAAAAATATATGCATGAAAAAGTTCTTTTAAGATTTCATTTCTGTTCACAATATAATTATTTTAACTGGTAGTTCTGTGTACCAGTTGTTTCTGTCTTAAATTTAGCATTAAATATTTATTCTTTGATTAAATTGAATTATTTGAGTAATTTCTGTTTCTAAACAACAATGATATTTTCATGATATTATTTTGCAGAGATTTAACTACAATGTTGTTCACGCTGTTTTCAAAGTCATCTAAAACGAAAAAGTATTACCAGAAGTGGAAAATTTATTGTGACTCTTCTAATTGTCACAAATCTCAATTCCTTCGACAGGGTCAAAAATAGGCGCAACTTCGCTCCTACTACGTAAATGTTTTAAAAAACCTGAATACCAAATAAAGTGTACATACCGTTAATCTAACTTTCATTATAGCCAAGAATCATTGAGACGAGTTTTAAACAAACCTCGATAAATGCAAGTAGGGCAGAAGCGGGGTCTGTTGAGCCAAGGGGTCTAGTTATCTACCTATAGTATTACGCAGAAGCTGTGGTATATATATAAGACAAACGCATTAGTCGAAACGAGGGGGCGAGGGAACCAAACTGACGGATTTAAAATACCAAACTGTGGATGAAGCCAAGTGCAAGTATCTGTGAATCAACTTAATCCGATCTAATCCGCTTAATGTGACTGATGTGTTGAAGGAGTACACAAATTCTCATCGGTTTTTTTAGTTGAACAAGAAAAAATATTAAGTCAATCTTATACAAGGTGCATCTACTTTATATGGTTTAAGTCCATCTGATGGACGGGGGCTCGCATATGAATGCGTCGAAGAAGAGAAGGAGTCGAGAATTCTTGGAGAAGAGTGGGTACAGTGCACTAGTTGCTAAGACGAAGCTCACATTAAGTTCACTTCTGGTGGTAACTAAACTTATTAAGTTGCTTTGTATTATAAAAGTTTTTAGTTTATTTTTGTTTCTATGACGAGGCTCAGAAATAACATTATTTCTGAGACTTGTCTCTTGCTCTATATTTCATAAGTTTTAACATGCATTTTTTTATCTAATCTATCGACTCAAGTGACCTCATTAGATGGTTCAATAGACCCCGGCTGTGGGGTTAAATGAGCCATACGTGTTGTGTCATTAGAAGGTAAATTTAGTATAGTTAAAAACAGATTTTCTTATGTTTTTTGTCCTAATATGTGGCTGAATAAATAAACTACTACTAAATATCTTTTCTTATGTTTGCTTCGAATGGATCTCACACTGATTTGAACAAAATCCCGATCAAGTGAAAACATTTTAAAAATAATCATGATCACATCAGATTTCAAAGGTCATCAAGTCCTCGTCATTAGAAAAAAAGTGTGTGTGTGTCAGCTACGATGCACGATTGGAGTTTACTCCTTACGAACGATAATTATGATATATATCGAATAGAAAAAAAAAGGGTAAATGAACGCACCAGCTAAAATGATAAGAGAAACAAACATATATCTGTAATTGTTCGGATTATTTATATTACTTCAATAAAGCGTATTACATAAAGTACGTTACAAAATAATATAGATAACAAGTCGACTGCGTTTTAAATTATTCGACTAATGTCAATGTCATACGTAACGACTTACATATGTTTGTCTCTTTCTACGTAACACCTCAACTTTTCGTGTTACACTTGATTTTACTCCTCATAAAATTTCCATACCGGGCCTTATAACTCAAATCGTTTCTTGAGGAGTAAACTCCAAAAATGACACATCTAGTTATGACGAGTCTGATGAGTTCAAACTCGACGGGCTTACCAGGAGGCATTTCAAGGTTATGTTTCTTGTCTTCGTGCTTTACCATCAGATCAGCTCAGTTGTACCCGCGCTCCTTAGTGTTTAGTTGTTAGGTTTCATAAACGATAGTGAGGAAGGGGGGCAGGGGTCAAAGTTATAGCACCCCTCGTTTTCCGTCGGGGGTCAATAATTGAATAGACAAAGTTATTTTGCTATGATTGAGTGTACTCTTAACATGAGGTAAATTCAAATTGCAGTGACTGGATTAAAATAACTCCGGTCTAATTAAATGTAACCGCGACAAAGGGTGAAAAGGAGTTCGTTTTTTAAACAGTACAGTCAATTACAACATGTGTGATGCGCTTCCAAATTACATATTATTTATCTAACGCAAAAGTAAGTTAGCAATCAAAATAGCAAATACAAATTTCCTGTTGCTATTGTTGAAATACGTTTATGTAATTACAAAATATAAGCTCACTAAACAACTACCAAATTATTCAGTTGAGGATTTTTATCTTATTCTGGACAGGACTATGTCTCTTAACTTAGTGTCGTAATGTTTAAAGTTGATGATATGAGACTGAGGAATTTGTTTCATTACTTTTGGCTTTTTCTATCGACCCGCGGTCACTCAACAAGCACTGCATTGATAGGCCTATTTCTGACGTCACCCTGTAAAACAAACTAGTGTCGTCGACAAAACTAATCGGATTTGCAAGCAAAAGTGACAACGAGCGGCCCTTAAAGATCGAACTGTGTGTTGATCAGGGGGGGTGATTATGTAACTCAGTTACCAACTCAAAATGGATGAGTGTACATCAAATCGCTGTCAAATGACGTGTTTTATATTTGCTATCTCCAGCGACCAACAGAAATACAATGAAGATAGCAAACCCAAATAACGACATTTGATGAACACTTTTGCAGTTTGAGTTGGCAACTGAGATACATAATCATCCCCCAGGAAAGGTCTGTAATGCATGTAGTTTATCCACCCACTACATCGATAAATAATTTGTTAAGTCTAGAATTAGATATTTTTTTCGATAACATTTATTCATTTGATATTTTCAAAACGACGGTACGGGAAAGCGCTTTAAATAAATATTGCAGGCAGTTTTAAACCTCACAAAGAGGTCTAATAGAGCCGTTTGAAGTGAGACACCGCAGATGCTCCCAACAGAGGCAGCCTATTTCCAAGTCATTGTAACTATAGGTAAAAAATATAACTTCAGTTGAATATGAATGTTATACTGCGAAACTTTTAGAAATTAAACATCTCATTTGTATTTTTTCATTTTCGATTTTCGTCTTACGTTTGACAAAATTGTAAATATATCGACGTTAAGCATTTGTATGTCAAATTTCCTGTAAAACTTTTTCTCACACAAATAATATTGATGACTCTTATACTTTTTATTTATTTACTAGCTGTCCCGACGAACTTCGTTCCACCCGTTCAGTTTGTATAGGAAAACTTGAAATGTTGTTTTTCTGACTTTTCCTTTTTTCTTATCTTTTAAACTTTACCTGGACTTCCATAAATTAATCAAAACATAAATAAGCCAAATCGGTTTAGCCGTTCTCGAGTTTTAGCGAGACTAACGAACAGCAATTGATTTTTATATATAAGATTTATTTTTTTATGTTATAGGAAGGCAAACAAGCAGACGGATTTCGTGATGGTAAGAAATTCACGCCGCCTAGAGACACCAAAGATGGTAATGGTGCGTTGCCAACCTGAGGTCCGGATGTTAGGCCTCGAGCAAAAGTAAGTTTACCGGCTACCGTACCCTCTGAACCGGAACACGTCATGACGTTATGGCGGCAGGAATAGGTAAGGCGGTGGTACCAATCCGGGCGAGTCGCTGCGAAACTCTACCATCTAGTCTACTTTTTATTTACACAAGAAACAAACAAGCAAGCATACGATTTATGTGTACGCGTGTGTGTGTGTATGTGTGTGTGTGTGTGTGTGTGTGTGAGAGAGAGAGAGAGTTTTGTGAGTGTTACGTGTGTTTATTAAGTGTGTGTTACTATAATATTAATATTTATAATAGTTTCGTTTATTTAGCCAT
>NJDC01000124.1:107517-119129 GCA_002245475.1 Calephelis virginiensis
CCGTACCCTCTGAACCGGAACACGTCATGACGTTATGGCGGCAGGAATAGGTAAGGCGGTGGTACCAATCCGGGCGAGTCGCTGCGAAACTCTACTATCTAGTCTACTTTTTATTTACACAAGAAACAAACAAGCAAGCATACGATTTATGTGTACGCGTGTGTGTGTGTGTGTGTGTGTGTGTGTGTGTGTGTGTGAGAGAGAGAGAGAGTTTTGTGAGTGTTACGTGTGTTTATTAAGTGTGTGTTACTATAATATTAATATTTATAATAGTTTCGTTTATTTAGCCATTCAGTTATGTTATTTTAAAGTCACAAGTAACTCGTAAGTATTTAAAAGATTATTCACTTCGTTGCCTACGTAGCCAGCCTATCTCGTTTTTATCATTGGTTTCTAGCAGATGTCGATTTGGCAAATTTAGTATCAGAACCTGATTTTGCTTTTTACAAATGTTTTACCTCCGTTTCCTACATCTTTATGTTTTTCTACTTACAAAATACATATTTAGCATATATAATTTTCGTAAGCTTTGCAAATCACTTTAAAACTGTATGGCTTTTATACATAGCCTTAATTTATGATCTTTGTCCCCTTTCCATCTCTACAAATGTAACCTTAGAACAGCCGCACTATACAGGAATTAATATTTTCTTCGATGCGACTTGTCTAAGTTATTTAAATATCCAGACCACTTTACGAATGTACTTCTTATGTGGGTGACATACCTCACTAAATACACCGCTTAGATAAAGCCACGGAGTTACGATGCAATGAGCAATCTGACTCAGAAACGTTATGACAGAAAGTGTATTCTTGAAAAATGCTATTCCTCATGGTCAGAGATTTATTGTTTTTAAAAGTAATCTTGAGATGATGTTTTATCCGCGAAAAATTTAAGGATTTGTGGTTAGTTTTTGAAGAGGTGGGTTCTGATTCCAAGGTGGTACCATATAAATTTATCATGATTCAGAAAAAAAAGGAAAAAACATTTGTTTGCGGGATATGAGTGTTACAAAGGTGTTACAAAATTATTAAGGCGTTCCAACACATTCTACCAACTTGTGGTGTGCAAACATTTTAATAAGTTTTTATCAAATTAGTAAATTCAATTATTTATTTACTATTTACACGCTGCCTTTTAATTGATAACACGATTATTTATTAATACAAATAATGTTTAGAATGTAAATTAATTAATTCCTATCTACCGTAAACTACCGCCGTTTCTAAACCTAGCCAGTCAAGAGAAGAAATGGCAAAACAAACTCCTCGGCAACTGATTATATTAGAAATACTTTATTATTTATTTTTGAATGCCTTTTTTCGAAATCTGTTTAATGGAAGTGATTTATGATTATCAGGAATTTTGTTGTATATACGAATGGACATGCAATACACATTATTTTTGTAAATGTTGAGTTTTTGGTCAGGCACATGTAGTTTCTCACTATTTCTAAAATGAGATAAACCTAGGACTTCAGCATTTGTATACTAGTCAGTAAAGATCTTCACTTTAAAAGCCTTGACTTACAAATACACATACCTTACTTATTTGAATGTTCTGCAGTTGAAATACTTACCTATAATGTAATAGTATTATGTATATATCGCACACCTAGTTCTAATGCTGAATTTTTTCTTAATAATTTAGAATTATTACTGGAAAAGGTTATGAAAAATTCAAAGAAGAAGATCTTTTTTATGTGAAGATTGGAATATAGATCTATTACAAGTTACCAATACACACAAACATTTAACAAGTATTTTAAATAATAATAATTTATGTCATCACATTCTCAAACATACTAGGAAAAACGCATGTTTAAATGTGATTGCTAGTAATTTAAATAATGTTCAGGCTCATACCCTTATTCTTGGTTTATCTGACCATGAAACTGCACAAAGCATATTAGTAGATATTAAGGCAGTTTCACATTATAGGCTGAGACATGATTTTTGGTTTGAAACAAAGCGCCTCTTTGGGCAAGAAAATATTAAAAAGTTTTGTTAATGTCTATCATCATTAAGTTTTAGTGAGATTTTTAATAATCAGAACTGTGAAAAGGCTTTTAATGAATTTCATGACATCTTAATTTTATTCTTTGAATTGTGTTTTCCTAAAGTTAGAATGAAAGTCTCAAATAAGTCAATCAAAAATAAATGGCTTTTTAAAGGTCTTTTAAAATGTTGTAACGTGAAACGTCAGTTGTATTTAAAGTATCGGTATTCTCATTGTAACAAACAGGGTTTTAAGAACACTTATATTCATCATAAAAATTTTTTGTCTAAATGTATATTAGAATCTCGAAACCAGGCATCAATTAAATATATTGAAATATCAACTAATAAATGCAAAGCTTCATGGGATATAATAAAAAGTGCGCTTCAAAATAAAACATGTAGGTAAAGAAGAAATAGAGCAAATTAAAATAAATAATGTAATTTGTAAAGATCCTCAACTCATTTGTGAACACTTTAATGAGTTCTTTATAAATCAGATTAAATGTTCTTATTAAAACCAGGACAGCTCTATATGTCATATTAAATCACAGTATTTTTCCAATCACATTAAATCTATGTTTTTAACACCAGTTGATGAGCATGATATAATTCAAGTCATACATTCTTTGAAAAACACAAAGGCCACAGGGTATGATAATATAAGTACTGATATTTTAAAAAATGTTGCAACTATAATATCAAAACCTATTTGCCATATAATGAACTTATCATTCTTGGAAGGCAAATTTCTTGAGCGCTTAAAAAGTCTATTGTGAAACCGGTATTTAAGAAGGGGGATACTTGTGATATAAACAATTATACACCTATAACTTTAATTCCAGTTATTTCAAAAATATTTGAAAAACTTATATATGAAAAACTTTACAGTTACTTACTTGATTTTAACGTATTAAAAAATAATCAATGTGGATTTAGGAAAGGTAGATCTACAGTATACGCAAGTTTTGATTTGGTAAAAAAAAGTAACTGACTGTCTTAATAACAAAAGGTATCCACTCTCTGTGTTTTGAGATATGAGTAAAGCATTTGATTTTGTTTCACATAAAATTTTATTAAATAAACTTGAAAAATATGGCATTAGAGGTAAATCGTTAGAATGGTTAAAAAGCTATTTAGAAAACAGGACACAGTGTGTTCAAATAACAAAAATATGCGGTAACCGCACGAAAACTTTTACTTTGAATTATCTTCTTAATAACTGCGGTGTACCACAAGGTAGTATTTTAGGGCACTTACTTTTTTTAATTTATATAAATGATCTTCCTGATGCTATCAATTATGATTCTATTTTATTTGCAGATGATACTACTCTTCTCATCAATTGTAAAAGTAAAAATGATTTAGAAGAGGAAACAACTAAAACTTTGACTAAAGTTTCATCGTGGTTTAGTGATAATAAATTAAAAATAATTCTATCCAAAACAAAATTAGTTGAATTTCAAGCGCATTTTAAAGAGAATAAGAAAGTAAACGTAGTTTTAAATAATACAAATATAGAAAGTGAAGACTTCACAAATTTCCTAGGAATAAAAATTGATAAATTCTGTAACTGGAATGCATATTGAGTCTCTTTGTAATAGAATTGACAGGTTTGTTTGTGTTTTGAGAAGAATTAGAGAAGTAGCAGGCTTAAAAGCATCTCTATTAGCTTATCATGGATATGTTTCCTCTGTTTTGCAATATGGCATCCCTATTTGGGAAAATTCTGTCGACTTAATTAGAATCTTCAGAGTTCAAAAGAAGTGTGTAAGAGCGATATGTAATGTTAATCGGATACATTCATGCAAACCACTTTTTAAGACACTGAACATTTTACCTTTACCTTGTTTATTGTTGTTATTATTGTATATATTTTGGCAGTATGTGTATTTGTAATTAAACACCATCATTTGTTTCAAACAAATGCTGAAGTGTTAGGGAATCCACATTTTAGAAATAGTGAAAAGTTGCATGTCTCTTGCTAAAGACTTAATATCTATAAAAATAATGTATATTGCATGTCCATTCGTGTATATAATCAAATACCTGATAGTTTCAAATCATTGCCTCTTAAAAGATTTCGGAAAAAGCTTTTCAACTGGCTTTTAAATAAAACATAATATAGTATAAATGACTTACTTGCAGAAATGATTCATTGATAATATACATATATAAATATTAACAAATATAAATATGAAATCTCTTGGTTGCCGAGGAGTTTGTTTCGCCGTTTCTTCTCCTGACTGACTAGGGTTGGAAACAGTGGTAGTGTATGGCAGATAGGGTAGAGTAAAATAAATTTCATTTTATTTTATTTTATTTCATTTTATTTCATTTCATTTTATTTCATTTCAAACAAATAATGATGTTTTTTCACAAATACACATACATCCAATATAAATAAATAAGGTAAAGGTAATATTTTAAGTGATTTAAATTGTGGCTTGCATGAATGTATGTAATTGATTGACACTACATATCGCACATATACACTTCTTCTGAACTCTAAAGAGTCTAGTTAATTCTACAGAATTCCCCCAAATAGGAATACTATACTGCAAAACGATAAGCTAACAGAGTTGCCTTCAATTCTGACACTTCTCTAATTCTTCTCAACACATATACAAACCTAAGGATTTCATTGCAAAGTGAATCAGTATGCATTTTCCACTTACAGACAGCGGTTTTTTAATTATTATTTAAGTTTTACTCAAAGTCGCCAATGAAATATTGATGAAATGTATGTAGGACTATCAAGAAATCATTAGCTAACTTTCGAAAAAATAATTATCAAATTTAGTTTTTAAATTAATATTTCTCCTATTTTTGAAAACAGTAGAATTATATGAAAAATTGGCATGAAATTGCGATTACATTGATACGAAATCTAACTTTTATTTGTTTACGTAAAATGATGAAAATTACGTTATTCTTGAGTAGTTTCTCTTGTTGTGTTCCCGCTTGAGAGTAGAGAAATAAATAAATGTTCCATATAAACAATTTTTTATACTAAATTTAAAATTGAAAAATACAATTGATTTTATACTAATTCTAAGTTATTCTATGCTAGATTAAAACAGATTTAATGCAAATATTAATATTATACTGATGTAACAAATATATACGAATATTACAAACTCAGTCGGTGGTGCTTAAAACCGTTTTATGTATTATCATACTGTTTTGTAATTTGAAGTTAGCCTGATTGATTTAAATTAATTCGCTGGTTATTCATATTTATTAAGAACTAAGTTAACTTAGATTGTGAACTGCTTAACGACTACCAACTTAAATTGTTGTCCTATGGTCTCTGTGCCAACACGTAACCACAATTTAAAAACTACCAATTAAATTATCTTATACCTCTCCTGGCTCAGATACTGTGTCTCAGCTTTCAGAAGAATGCACGGAACTCTAACGTCAGTTAATAAGGAACTCCTCTCGAGTTTGTCGGGGGTCAACGCTAGATCACGTTTACGGCTACGGTAGCTGTCACCTAAGTCAAAAAGAGACTAAAACTAATTTATCGCCGTGCTGTGTGTTCCATTTCAAACCATTTATATTTTCACTTTGATCTAACAGCTCCAAATATCTTATTCGTGTCAAGAGCACCACCGTGCATTATTTCAAACTATATTCCATGTTATAAGGTGGTATTGAAAATATCGCTGATTTGGCGATAAGGCTTAGTTTTTGAGGTTTTTCTGTATATTTGGAACATAATGCGAAGTGTTGATTGTATTGCACTATACATTTAAATAATATAGACACTGCTAGAAACGACGATAGAGAAGCGCGTGGACACTTTATAACTAATTTTTGAAGTGAAAACTTCTTTCGCGGCGTTGCGCACTTTTTTTGGAATGGGTGAAAACTTCTAATTTCGCGTCAGATCGTCAGAACGTAACAAGTCGGCGGCGCAGGTAACTTGCGCGAGATCTAAAATAAAACGTAAATTCATTGCTGTTTTTGTATTGCTTACATATTTCCGAACAGTATAGGATTCGCAGTGGATAATACCAGTACGAGTGAGTGTAAAACAATCGTATAAACTACTGCAATTCGGCCTCTCGCGTTATTCTGCAGTATTCTGTTTTTAAACTGTTTCTTGCTTTGAATGCTTTGCATTGATAAAATAGATATTAGTTTAGTAAAACATCTTTTAATTTGTTTGCGACTTGTAGTTATATCATAGTTTGTCAGTTAATAGAAATTACAATACAACATTGTGTAGAAGTTTAGCTGTTTTCGAAAAAGTTGTAAGTTTAACTGGCCGAGGTAAATTATGAAGTGGCCGTACTAGTAGGTAGGTAAAGTACTGCCATTTCATGGTTTAGCACATAATACTAGGTAGGTACTAATAGTACCTACGAATAAGGTGTACTAGTACATTTCACGGATTGTCTTAACCATTCCAAAATAACAAAAATGCACAACGTTAATATTCAAGTTTTCATTTCTACCGGCACTATCGGAGTGCAACCCGTCTTTTTTTATGTGTTTCGTTGTTAATTTGAACCCTCACAAATTTAGTTTTCGAGTTTATTTATTTTCATAACAAAGACGTTAGCTTTTAAGTTACTTTGAACGAAGGAAACTTCAGACTTATGGGGACATTCGGTTAAAACTGTCTTCTTAAACATTTTATGATTTTGCAACACATTAAGCATTTACTGTTGCAAGTCAAATGTTATATTTCCTGATCTAGTTAAACAAAGTAAGGTTATATTTTTTTTAATCTGTTAATATTTTTGTGTCTTCCAATTTTCTACAGATTTCGGTTCTGCCTACTCTTACATTTTAGAAATGAATTGGTAAATAATCAAATATAAAAAAAACTTTAATGTAAGCAAACTGTTACAAAATAAACAGATCAGATTTACCAAAGGTTGCCTAACCATTGCTGCTAATGTTATGCTAATAATGTTAATGGAATAAAAAGAAGTTTTTTTTTAAATAGTTAAAAATAGCAGTTTGAATCCTGGAAGAACAATCATAATGCGTTTAGTACATTCAGTGATCTCTTTAAGGCTTTTCACAGTGCACATAATAATACTATGGTCAGGAATGTTTCTCCGTGTTGGCCCGGGCTCCTTTGCAGAAAAGAGCATCTTATTATCCTAACAGGCAACTCGTGAAATGGTGACACCTTGACGTCTGACTAGGTGGCAGAGTTTCATAGATTGGTATCATCGCCTTAACTATTCCTACCGCCATAATGTCAGCGCTTACTGTTGACGTGTTCAGGTTCGAAGGATAAGGTAGCCAGTAAACTTATGTTCACTCGAGGCCTGACATCAAGACCTCAGGTTAGCAACGCACCATTGCCTCCTTTGATGTCTCTAGGCGGCGGGAATTTCTTATCTACAGGAAATCTGTCTGCTTGTTTGCCTTCTAATATCATGAAAAGAAGGGGATTGTGCCATTACGGAATTTAGAACAAAGTTTTTGATGTAAAGATCTCATACTTGAACAATAGAGTTCAAAGGTTTAAAATAAATGGTAAAAACTCTTCAGCTGATTTTTGGAGTGATCAAGGGATCTTTTTGCGCATGTCACAATATTGTCTAACGGCCACCCGCAGAGATGTAAATAATATTAAATCTATCATTCAGTCACAGTATTGTTTTATATACAAAACGGTCTTGACTTAATGACGGGGTAAAAGATAATTGACGTCTTTTAATGCGACCATTTATCACTTAAACACTCAAATTTTTCAATCGCAAATATCTTCATTCCCACTTAAAACAACCGAACATGGCTCAGATTTTTAGATGGACTGTAATTCTTTTAATATTGAATAAATAACCTAAATCGGTGTAGTATTTTTCCGTAACAATAAGTTATCAATAAATGCATTTGAGCAATGTTTGGAAATCAAAATCTTGGCAATAACCTAACCTCATAGTATATTTGAGAACATTATTAAAATATCTCACGGTAGGTACAGTAAAAATTATTTAGATAGGTATACAAAACTATGATGTAAATAATAGTACTAAAAGTGTTTAGCAAATTCAACGTTACAAACATGCAAAAAAAGAGTGCTGGATTCAAATATATAACATTCACGTTAAACTTGTATTTTTTTAAACTATCGATAAAATCGTTCAACAGTAACATCCCTAGCCCCGGCCCTAACGTGTTTAGTTTGCTAAATTAACTTTATTGTTGAGCATGGAATGGGGTCTAACAGTAACGCTCTTGAAATATCGGAGCTTCGGAACGTTTCTCTAGAGTCGTGTCATGTGTGCACAAACTGTCCGAAACGCTGGAGTAAGCGCCAACATTGGCCTCAGTCGCCTTGTTTAAAGTGGCTTAGAACATTTTTTTGTTTAAATTCTGGACCTACTTGTTACATACGCCCAAATACTAACGACATCTCACGCCCAGCCGTCTCCAATCACTACCAGCTGCCTCCAACCGATGCCTCCCGCGGCCAGTCATCGCTACCACCCATGTATCTCATAACGGCCTCCTATATTTGACGACATTCGCATCTTTCTCATTTAAAACTGTTTTCTTGTATTCGAAGCTTAGGAAATGATTTTATGCCTAGTTTTATTATCTTCGGAATTTATTTATGTGGATATGCAATGTTACTTTTATATTTGAGGTATGTCATCATCATGTGTGATATAACAGGTTTGTGCAATATTATGGTTATTTTGCGAAAAATAATTAAAATAGATCACTGAACAAAATATTAGTCTGAGAATCTTGATTGTTACAGAAACTAGATTTTGAAAAATTTCGACACGTGATCTCTGTGTTCTAACAGTTCAGCTGTTGTATTTGACTGCATGAGGTCTCGGGTTCGAAACACGGGTCGGGCAACAACGAGAAAATTGGGTTTTCCTAATTTTCTAATAAAAATAACGATGCTCGGGATTGGATATGTGCCCGGTTGGCGATAGGTTCGGCCCTCTTCGGGGATATGGGCGTAAAGATATTTACTTACTTTTTAAAAACTCAAAAATGAGAATGACGTAATTCAGACGATCGTGCCAACCCAGGTTAATAATTATTGACACAGAACTCGAGCACGTTGTCGAATTATGATAGTGACAAAAAATCGATCAGGCAGTTCGCAACACGCACCGTTATTATGATTTGTGTCGGAGGTGTACTTACAGGTGCACAGCCGATCGCAGGTTTTCCGTGGACGTGAATTTGACCAACATTTCAAAGAGTCAGAAACAAATCAGAAGATTCTTGTGCGTGTATCTTTTATTTTTCGCAAAATATAAAAAGAAAAACGTCCACAATTATATGAACCGCCGACACAAGTTGCATCAAGTTCAAACTTAATTGGAACGGTTTATATTTAATGAATTACTATCCTATTAAATCGGCTGTTGAATCGAAACCCGGAACTCGGTGTCATTATGGAAAATGTCTTCTAAATAGAAGTAACCCATTTTGACATTTACCAGTAAATCAAAGGATTATTAATTATCATCCGGTTTTTAACGTTTCTAACCTACCATTATTAAATAATATCAAAGAAATGTTATTTTTATATTTAATATTATCCAATACTTAACAAAATAATTTTAATCATAATTTTGTTTTGATAAATCCACACTAATATTATAAACGCGAAAGTAACTCTGTCTTTCTGTCTGTCTGTCTGTTACCTTTTCACGTCTAAACCACCCAACTGATTTCGCTGAAATTTGGTGTGTAGATAGTTTGCATTCATGAGAAGAACATAGGCATATTATTTTTTGGAAATTCAACCCCTAAAAGGGTTAAAAGGGGTGGCAAAGTTTGTATGAGAAAAATATTTTTATCGCACATTTTTGCATGAAACTTTGAATTAATGCTTTTTGGTACAAATGATGAAACACGTATTTCAGGGTTTTTCGAAATTCAATCCCATTGGGGTTAAAGGGGTGGCTAAGTTTGTATGGGAAATTTAATTCTATTGATATACTGACACTGGAATGACGATCTGCAATACAAATTATGAGATACAAATATTTAATAGTAATTTTTACCATAAGTCCATAACAATGAACCACGTACATCAGTTTATCATTAACGAAAAACACACAAAGAAATTATGATACACATAGCAGTAAATTTGGTTAAAAATTCCTACTTATATATATAAATGCGAAAGTAACTATGTCTGTCTTTCGGTCTGTTACGCTTTCACGCCTAAACCAGGAAACCGATTTTGATGAAATTTGGTACAGAGATAGAATAGCCCCTGAGGAACAACATGGGATTCTTTTTATTGCAAAAAAATAGGAGAAAATCGGTAAAAAGAGGGGATTACTGTTCATATGTAAATTCGTCATTTTTAAAGATATAACAGTGAAACTTTGTATTCAGACACTTTATTAGGAATGAAAGCGAAACTTTTTATAGCGAAAATAGGAGGAGAAAATTGGGGTAAAAACAGGTGATGAATGTTCGTATGGAAAATCGTCATTTTTGAAAATATAACAGTGAAACTTTGTATTTAGACACTTAATGAGCAACAAAAGAACATAGGCTACTTTTATAGCGATAATCTAATCAAAAGTATACTTTTCAACCTTATTAAAAAGGAATATAAACATGGAAACGTGAAAAACTACGTCAGTGCTAAATGTGTTTAGTATAGACAAATTAATTTTCCAGATTTTTCTCCTAATAAAATGAACCGGAACTCGCCTTTTATGACTAAGTTGGTTTGAAAGCAGTTCGGCTATATTTCTTTGTAAGAGCTTGGAACCAAAATCTATACTATCTATAATAATATTAAAAAGCTGAAAAGTTTGTTTGTTTATATGCTTGAACTTTTAATGATAGAAAGTCCATTTATTGAAGAAAGCTATAGGCTATACATCATCACGCTAAGATCAATAGGAGCGGAGCACCAATGATAAATGATTTAAAATCGGGGGGTTTTTTTCCTATTGAGAGCGTGCGCTGCGTTAACGTTGAAAGTTTCGTAAAAATCATCTATGTAAGAATTGTTCCCCTTTGAAAGTCCTAAAAAAAGTTGGAAAATATGGCAGTTGATGCAGAAATAGCGATTGTTTTAAACAAAAAGGATGACATCATTAAAAACGTTGTAGCGCAAGACATTAGAAAGCTTTATATTCCTCGTCTATTCAATTCAGGATTAGGTATAATTAAGTCAATAAAAAACAGGATTGCCGATAACAATTTAACCCTTTCAAAAGCAGACAACGGGAACGCAATAGTTATAATGAAACACGAGGATTATATGAACAAAGTCAATGATGTCATACTGGGTGAGGATTTTTCGCAATTATCATATGATCCAACCAAAAAGTTTTCAGCGATGATTAGGCGTTCGGTCAATTCTTCGCGTTATATTTTTCCAACGACTTGGTCCCAACAAAGAGTAATCGAAATGAATCCTCGTCCACCCCTTCTGTACGGTTTGCCAAAGATTCACAAAGATGGTTGTCCAATACGTCCAGTTGTTTCTTATATTGGTGCACCAGCGTATGGTTTATCAAAATATTTAAACAATGTTATTAAAGAAAAATCAAAATTCAACCCACCCTATAGCATAAAGAATAGTTTATATCTTGTCGACAGGATCAAAGACGTAGTGTTACCGGATCGGTGTAGATTAGTTT
>NJDC01000124.1:127800-138197 GCA_002245475.1 Calephelis virginiensis
TTTTTGATTTTCTAAGAACTTTCAGTTTGACCCTCGTACAAACAACAATAATGAGAAATGTCAAGGTCAGGGACGAGACACTGTCAGTACACAGATACAAAATGACCAGTTACCTTACTTATCTCCTCCCAACGTAGACCCTGTCATAAATGAGGGGCTAGGCCCATGCTGTGACAGAGCAGTTAGGTTAGAGGGTGAGGAGATATGGGAAGATACCGTAGGAGTAGGTACGGACAAGGTCACGGAGCAGGAGTTGTTATTGCAGGCTCCGGCTGAGGATGTAGTTTTAGAAATAGCCACAGAGAAAGGTGAGGCATATGAAAGTATCACAGACTTACCTGCAGCGTCATCACCTCCACCTGAGCAACCCTACTCTCTTAGGCTGAGGCCTAGAACTCGAAATAAGAAAGTTAGCTCTAGGACTTAGTATAATATATTTTAGATATATATAATTAGAATTATGATGCATTATGATGCAAGAAGTTGAATGGGCGATAAGAAGTATGAAATATGGTAAGGCTGCGGGAGTAGATATGGTTACAGCTGAGACGATCAAACTTGGTGGTCCTGCCGTCCGGAACTCTTTCTGGGTTCTTTGTAACACGGCAGAGTACCCGAAGACTGGCAACGTGCGGTCATCGTGCCCTTGTATAAAGGCAAGGGTTCACGTATGGACTGTACAAGTTACAGGGCCATTAGTTTGATCAGTTTAGTATCAAAAGTGTATGGAAAAAAAAGTTGAAAGGAGGATGCAAGGGATGTCCGATGGAACATTGTGGGAGGTTCAAGGCGGTTTCAGGTCTGGAAAAGGATGTACGGATCAAGTGTTTTCGCTCCGCAATATTGTAGAAAAGCATCTGGCTGTTGGTCAGAAGGTTTTCTGTGGTTATGTGGATCTTGAAAAATCATTTGATAGGGTTGTACGTAAGGAACTTTGGGACATTTTGCCAGATTATGGGATAGTCGGGTCCCTGCTGCGTGCGGTGCAGTCAATGTATTTAGACTGTAAAGCATGCGTGCGGGTGGATGGCAACATATCGCCTTGGTTTGATGTTAATACTGGCGTCAAGCAGGGTTGTGTGTTGTCAGCGCACTTGTTTATCTTATATTTGGACAAATGTTTTCAAAGGTTAAGATCATTGAATGTGGGAATGCGTATGGGTGACCAAGTGGTGAACTGCCTGCTTTATGCAGATGATGCTGTACTTTAGGGCTCTACACCATCTGAGCTGCAAACACTGGTCACAGTATGGAAGAAGATTGTAAAGAAAGGGGCTTACATTTGAAAGCGATGAAAACCAAAATAATGGTGTTTGAAAGAGACGTAACCAGAACGGTACATCCGTTCTGGCTACGTCTGGCCTTCCAAAGCGAGGTTTTAAGTCAAAAAGCTAGACTCGCTTTGCATAATTCTGTGCTTTTTCCAACGTTATTGTATGGAAGCGAGAGTTGGGTATGTCAGAAAGAGCATGAAAGTAGGATAAATGCGGTCGAAATGAGAGCACTACGGAGAATCTGTGATGTAACGCTCGCTGACCGCATTCGTAACAGTGAGATCCGAGAAAGAGTGTGATTGAAAGAAAGTGTTGGTGTTAAAATGCGAAAGGGCATGCTCCGCTGGTTCGGTCATGTGGAAAGTATGACAGATAAAAGATTGACAAAGCAGATATACAATGCAAATGTAGGTACCCGGGAAGACCAAGGCTGACATTTCTCGATCAGGTCAATCGGATATTATCCGAGGGTGATGTCAAGAGTCTGCGAAACCGGCGTGTTTATATGAAAAGGGTTATGAATGTGACGGAAGCAAGACAGGTTTGTCAGGATCGTAAGGTCTGGCACTCGATACTCTCTGCTTACCACGTAAGGGACTTGGCGTGAAGATATGTATGTATGTAATTAGAATTTTAAGTAATAAAATAATATTGTCACCAGGTTCCCAAACTAAAGGGGAAGGAATGGTGTGTATGCAACGCACAATATAAATCAGCGCTGTATCGTGTATGACTCAGTATTAAACTTGCTTTCATACTATCCACTGTCTTGTGTATTTACTTTCCGATATATATCAGGAATACAATGACATTTTATGGAATCATCCGTGAATGTTATATATTTCTGTTTTTGTAGTGTATTATTATGCTTATGACAAACTATCACTCCGTATTTCATTGAAAAACTACGTAAAAATAACTAAAATTGGGTCAATAACAACAATGGCCGCTCCTACGTAATTTGTTTCGAAACAGCTATACTTTGAAATCAAAATATGACTTGATTTTACTCTTAAAACTGTGATATGAATACTTAATTATAAAGCACAAATCATGCTGTTTATTTTAATGTATAATAATTTACAAACAAATAAATAAAACTAAAGTAATTACGACATAATCGCTGGCGCTTCAAAAACACTTGATCAAAGCGTGAGTGGACTGAATATAAACGTTTGTTTTTATTTGTCAAGGCTTCTTACACTGCCATTTCATGATTATTTGGTAAAGTAGTTCGTCAGTTTTTGACTCCATAACTCAAACACGCAAAAAGTAATGCATATTATTGATAGATGCCGGTTTTATAAAATTTGTAGCTAATCCTTAGGCTACTTACTAGAGTATCTTTGGACGTACCCTTTTTGTTTTGGATAGTGAAGTATCCGTGGACTTGTGAGTGGTTATGAGGAAATTCTTATAATAAAAAAGTTTAAACATAATTATTCATTTAATACTAGATTTCCTAGCATGCTACTCCTTTTTATTTATTTTTTCTTGGGGAAATCCTCATGGATACCCGCCACTTTCGGGGGAAGTGATGGCTTATGTCGGACTCTTACCGACTAAAACCCCACGGTGTCCACCCCTTCACCAGGTACCGGGGCTGCGGGAACGCTTTCGCACACATTCGCTGCTCTGGCGTCGCTGAATCTGCCGATCCCCTTCTGACAGCCCCACATAACAGGGGGCCGCAATCCGTCGGAAGTGGTGCACGGAGACACAACGTGCACCGGACGCAGCCGGGGTCCCAGCTCAACCCCAGCTACTCAGCCCCACCCCCGCTACGACAAGGCTTGACAAGGCTTGGACCCTTGGGGGGTAGCAAGCTACTCCTGCCCCAATCACTTACAACTTTATTAAACAGAAAATGCTATTCAATGGCTGTAAAAATACATATCAATAATTACCTAGTACCATTAAAGACTTACAAAAAAAAAGAATAAAAATTCCTAAAAACGGCTTGTTGAAATGTTCTTTTATAATACAAGTGACCATTTTTAATTAAAATAAATATGTAATATAATTTTAATAATGGGTAATGACTTGAAATTGATATAATAATTGTGTACCTACGTTTTAGAATATTTGCATATCATGTTATGGTGGAATTTGTTGGAACTTGTGCATTGCTTGTAATTACCCTTGGTACCCTTGGTTGGTAAACAATACTAATACATAAAAATACCAAAATAAATACCAAAATAAAGTGTAAATTTAATAATCACCGAGACCCGGCAATACAAAATCTGTGCTCATTACATAAATGCCTACACCCGACGGGTATCGAACCCGAGCCTAGCGATTATTCGGTGAAGTCATATGTGGTATACTAACTCCTCGGACAACGAGGTGGTCATAATCACTTAAGTGCGATTTACATTTAATTGGAAAAAATGCAATACCGCCCAGGTAAAACCGTATGTGAAAGCTAGCTATGTCATATTGAATTACAATTTAAAATCGTTTAACTATAAATAGTATCTATAAATATCATCTATAAATAACTATAAATATTATTATTTTATGCATTTTTTATTTTTATATAAAACTAAATATTTTAAGTTTTATGTAATCCTGTATAACAGTAGGCACAATAAAAAAATATTATTATTTATACATTGTTAAACTTCTATAAGAGACGGTTGGCTCTTGCCACGAGGAGATCCGACTGTTTTTCAGCATCTTACGGAAAAATCTTAAAAAGTTTTTGAATTATTTCATTCAGTTAAACATAATTAACGCAGTTTCACGGAGTCATGGCCAAAGGATCTCAGTTGAATAGAAATCAATTTGTATTGGAGTTTATTTTCGCAGAACGCGAAGTTTGTAATTACAGTAAAGAGTTTCAGGAAGCTGCAAGGCTAATAATGCTGCTTTTTCCTTATTGAGCTGCGAACTTTGCCTGATCTCTCTCAGTAATGACTATTTTATTTCCTTAGGAAAAACAAGTTATTCTTAGATAAAAAAGTACTTAAAGTCACAAAGAGCGAAGTCTGTATATTGAAGATATTTTCTAAAAAACTGAGGTTACAATGCTATTACAAAACTAATAAATATCTTTTTAGAGAATAGTGTTCATTGTTGTCAGATTAATGGTGCATTTCGAAAAAAAAAATTGATCCAAGTACTGTGACCTGCTTTAGTTATTTAAACGCTTTTCTACGGCGTAAGACAGCGTTCTTGGTAGTAAGATACAATCGTAACTTGTGGATATCATTAATGTTCTAAGAGCACCGCTTACTACCAAGTTTTTTTTTTAGTCTTATGTTTTAGAGGGGCTTTGTTCAAAGACATGTCAACCCCATCGTGCTTACCACCAAGTTGTTATTATAAATGCGAAAACCTATCTGTCCGTCTACCTGTTTGGTTTGTTGCTTTTTTACGCTTCAACCGTGACATCAATTTAGGGTAAATTTTAAATATAATATGTAGCTAAGGATCCATGTTTCCAACATAGCTTAATTTGGTTTTTCAAAACTCAACCCCCAAAGGGCGATATGTTCAAATGCATATTGTTAGACTAAATAGCGCATTCTGTTAACTGTTACTCGTATCAATGTATATATATATGAATAATGGATATTCCTCTACAATTTACACAAATTGAATCTAACTCCAAAGTAAGCAAATTATATATGCTTTTGGGAGAGAAGCACCTTGTTTTAGCAGCGTGAGGCGATGGTTTTTTGAATGATGATGAATTTGAGAGAGGTCGAGTTTCTTTACTTGACGAATTTCGAAAAGGGCGGCCTTCAACTGCCGTCAACCAAATAATTAAGCGGTTAGTTGAAAAAAAAACCGGATTACCTATGAGACAATTCGAGGACTATTGGCAATTGGTATGTGCCAAATTCAGTAAATTTAACATGAAGAATTGAAAGTTTGGAAAATTTGTTGTCGTGGATCCCTCATGAACTGACAGCGGAGCAGAAGCGGGCTCGCGTGGAATGGTGCTCACAGATGCTACTGAAGTACGACCACGGACATTGCTGTTTATGACATTGTCACAGGAGATGAAACGTGGATTTATTGTTTTGAACCCGAGAAAAACAACAATATTGTGAATGGATGTTTGAAAATGAGAACAGGCCAACAAAAGTACGACAGGCGAGAAATGTTGGTTAAAGTAAAAGTTCGTGTAAGGTAAGTGGTGGAAGTCTACCGGCTACCCTGCCCTCCGGACCGGAACATGACACTGTCACTAGGGCGGCACGAGCAGGTAAGACGGAGGATCCCTACCCGGGTGTGTAGCACCAGTGGTCGTGTTTGTAAGCTTTAACCTATGCTTACGCATCTTACGAGCAGCCTTGCAGGAAGACAAATGGTCTATTTTTCACAGGAGACCCCGAACAACACGGGTTTGGGAACACGGGATTTTGCATATCTTGTAGACTTCGTTAAAATAAATTTCTATGAAATTGAAATATTCAATCTTAAAGTGAATGTGAAAAATTTTTCATAGTGAGAATTATCTTTTAATCATATTTTACATTTGGTCCTTGTCACACCAGTGGTCTTATTTGTAATGACTAATGACCCTTTTCGCCTTTGCGAGAGGAGTCTAACGGGCTGCCAGACCGGATGGCCGGTAGTCTATATATATACGGAGGGTCCTATCACTATCGCAAGAGAAACTAATAAAAAAATAAAGCAGTACTTTTTCCACAATTGAGTTACTCCCCTTTTCCTATAACGCTGATATTAATGGACTAGACAGTCATTTTATATTAAAATTTTATACAAAATTAAGTCGCCTCTGTGGTCTAGCGTTTCAGGTATTGTACTTGACTGCATCAGGTCTCAAGTTTCAGATCATTCTCGGATCAGGCAAAAAAAGAAAATTTGTTTTTTCCAATTTCCAAATAAAATATTGCTCGGGATTGGATATGTGCCCGTTTGGCTGGCCACTTATCAAATTGTGGGACTAAGTGTTTTCGACTAGTCATGAATGACCAGGTCTTTGCCTACCTCTACGGGATATGGGCTTAAAGATATTTTTTATAAAATAACGAGTACTTATATGTTATTTTAAAAAAAGTATCTTCACGCTTTTTTTGGATTTAGAAAATAATTTAAAAAATCTTGCGGGTGCGTGTGCGTGTGTGCGCGCGCGCGCGTGTGTGTATGTATGTATGTGCGTGTGTGTGTGTGTGTGTGTGCGTGTGTGTGTATGTGTGTATGTGCGTGTGTGTATTTGTGTGTGAGTGTGTGTGTGCGTGTGTGTGTGTGTACGTATGTGGGCGTGTGTGTATATGTGTATGTGCGTGTGTGTATGTGTGTGTGTGTGTGTGTGTGTTTGTGTGTGTGTGTGTGTTGATCAATTTTGATTATGTCTTTAATGAACATAAAATGTTGTCTGTTCTAAATCATGTATGTAATATATCATAAGAAGGTAATGTTTACTAAGATAGTCAACGTGCTAGTATAGTAGCTGCTTACGCTTTATTTAAAATATAAGTATATTAATAGGCGAAAATGTTAGCTACTTAACTTAATGTTATGTGCTAAACTAGTTCAGAATTATTGGTGAGCATTTCTGCAGCAATAATGCGTTCAAACGGAAGCGCAGCGTTTGGAGATTAGCTGGAGTCAAAACAGAGGGAGTTCTCGCACCGACCGCCGAGTGCTCTAAATATTTACACGCTACGTTATTTGCAGGACTAGTCATACTGAGAATACAACTGGACCCTAATCTTTGCGTGGACCTAAACTGCCACTGATCTATAAACTTGTAAAACATTACACGGTTTTACAAAATATTAATATTACAAACCTTCTCAAATATTTACCTAGAAAATATAGGTATTTTCTTATAAAAAAAATCTTCTTATAGAAAAATTAGTGAGATAACCTTTTCCATCCTCCTTATAGCATAACAATATCATTATTATTATTATTGATTAATATTTAATACTTCATTGCACACAAAAAACAAAAATACACATAATACAGAAGAAGTGAAAATGCACAAACGGCGAGCTTATCCCCAACTAAATAAATTTCTTCCAGCCAACCCAAAAAAAATTAAGCTGTAAAAATAAAATGGAAGGCATCTTGTACAAAAAAAAACAATTACCTATAACTATACTTATAACAAATACATAAAAATAATATAATAATCATGTTTGTAAAAATAAAACAGGTACAATTGTCATGTTTATTTTCTTTCATAATGAACCTTCTAACAGCAATCAACACAAGAAATAAAGATTTAACTGTCACTATTTTTACTAACTTTTAAAACGTGTAAAAGTAGATATGTATCACCATATATATAATATTCGGACTCTACTTCGGACAGTAATAAAGAAAGATTTGTTTGTTAAGTAAGTAAGTATCTTCACGCCCGTATCCCCGAAGAGGTAGGCAGAGGCACAACCGGGTCACCCACGACTAGCCGATATATTAAGTCCCACAATGTGATAGGTGGCAATCCTATCGCCAACCGGGCACATATTTTATCCCGAGCAACATTTTTTTTATTAGAAAATTAGAAAAACCCAAAATATTAAGATACTTTTTACCGCGGAAAAATACATCATTTCTATGGAAAAACGGATAACAGGACAACAGAGGCAGGAGTGAATTACCCTTTTGTGTTGAGGTAAGTGATCGGTATGTAGGCAGGAGCAAGTCAGCGCCATAGTCCCAAACTTATCGCTTCCGGCTGTAGTCGAACAGATGTGGCCGAGCCCCGAAAAGTGGAGTGCAGTTGCATCATTTTGCGAGATAGTAATATCTCAAAAAGAATCAGCGAAAAGACAAAGAGCAAAGGACGCCGCTGCTGTGCAGATTCGGCGCCGAAGGATTGGACAAAGGAGAAGGGCAGAAATAGCTCCTCTCCATCCTTCATAACAGATTTTGCGGGCGGAGATTCTGGGTTACTGGTTTACTCCTGAGAGCAAGTGATGTGCTCCAGTACATCGCTTGGTGTATTGCATCGATACATACACTAGAGTCGGCGTAACATCTTAGTGAAGAATCTGCATCTGCAGACAGATGCTCTAAAGAATCGTGGCAAAATGGGCCAACCAATCCCAAAGCTCCCCTCTATAACAGACTGTAAGACACACATTATCCTCTCAATGCACCCACCCACTGAGAGGACACCCGTAAGGGGTTTCCCCATCTAAAAAAATGTGATCGGTATGTCAACTACTAAGCGGCTTGATCGATTGGGTTAAAATTTTGTAAGTGTATTTCTATGGTTTCACAGACACGTATTATGCATATGTTATAATTTTTTCTATACTTATAAATAAAAATTAAACGCCGTAATGTAGGTAATGTACGAGCATATTCAGAACGTATTCACCAAAAATCTTATTTTTTAAATTGGTATTGAACAGTATTGAAAATTGTTTTACCTTTGGAAGCCAATATTATTCCAGATAACCATAAGCTACTTTTTGAAAGCGGGACTATGCCTAATTAAAATGGGCCAACGGGTAAATTATCCATCCGTACCTACTTAGCTATTTCACATCACTTTTAAAGTGCTAAACCGATTGGGTCGAAAATTTATATTGGTATTTCGATGTTATCCTGTTTAATATTTAAAAATATAAATGGACCCAGTAGGAACTGCTGTCAGTACATCATCTACACTAAAATGCTAAAAATGAAAGATTTGAAGATTTGTGTGTATGTTTTGACCTTTTGGTTCGAAACTACTGAACCGATTTGAAAAAAAAAATACCATTGGAACGTTATCTGACATTTTCTCTGATAAACGTATGCTACGTTATTTCTATGGAAAATTATAAATAATTATCCACCCATGCGAAGCCGGGACGGGCTGCTAGTTAGAAATATTTTCCAATTTTTTTGTTCTCTCGTTTTAGAATTTACGGGGTGTGTGTCCCCACATTTTACCAGTTTGGAAGTCTCTCATCATCATTTTGAATGACCTATCCATGATAGATATCACTTATATATTTGTTGAAAAAAATTGAGTTGTAGTTCTACATATAACGAACTCTCAAATTTTATTGTTATTTTTTCTATTTTTGTGTGAAAATCTTTATACGGTTCACAGAATACATACTCACAAAGTTTCAACAGCATAGCTCGTACAGTTTCGGAAAAAGTGTCTGTGACATACGGACGGACAGACAGACACATGACAAATAAGAGCTCCGTTTTTTGTCCTTTGGCAACGGAACCCTAAAAAGCATTAAAGGGCAGAGATGTGAGATCGGCCAATTCTGGTGTTCAAGTGAGATTTGTAATATCACAAAAACTCTCACTCGAATTGCATAAATTATTTTAAACACTTTAGTCCATGTTTTCTTACACAAAGTTAAGGAACCGTGACAGGCATTAGTGACATGCAATCATTTTGTATAATATTTTACTAGAAAATAATCTCCATATTTTCCTTCATTGTTTATTCAACGCTTCTCACGTTACCGGTTTCAACGACTTAGCTAAATCTTTATTTCTTGTGTTAATTGTTATGTGGAGAAGATTCGTTATGAAAGAAAACAAACATATTTAATACCATAAGGAGCCTTGCATACATTGAATGAATTAATTAATTCGTTATTATACACATTTAAACTTAAAGCAAAATAAGTGCAATTAAGTATTAATAACAGCATATGATTATAGTTTAGTACACAAAAGGCGGTCTTATCGCCAACCAAACCGATATCTACCAGACAACGTTTTTGTCTGAGGAGACTATTATCAACATAACATAAGTAAAGCGATTAAGTACATACAAAAACTATATAATATTATTAAAATATTAATTATAACAATAAGGAAAAAATGAAAGTAGCATAAATGTAAAACTAAAATAAATGAGCTACCATACCCACCACACAATACACCATTTTAAATTAAGACATAACAATATTACATAATTTAAATAGAATTAAATATCATATCAATAATCACAAACACAGCTTGGGCTTTTGAACTTTTACTAAAGTTTTACAAGTAATTAATGTTTGTGCAAGTCTTACATTAGTTAGTAAACTATTCCATAACTTTAGGGCTTTCACAGAAAAAGAGCGCCCACAGAAATTTGTCTGATGTGACATGAACATCCATTACATACGAGGGCCAAACTGAAAGTTTTTAGAACTGGCAACTTAAAAGCATTATATTAAAAAA
>NJDC01000124.1:138338-182358 GCA_002245475.1 Calephelis virginiensis
CTTAGAGGATCAGAAAACGGTTAATGCAGAGTGGTACACTAACAACTGTTTGCCACTTGTCTTGGAAAAAGTTCGAGAGAAACGACCTCGCAGCAGGATCTTCCTTCATCGCGACAATGCCTCGTCGCGCACCGCCAGGCAAACGATCGACTATTTGGCGACCTCAGACGTGGAATTACTGGGTCACCCTCCGTATAGCCCCGACCGACGAATAAAAATCGCACCCTGCGATTTTTATTTATTCCCGAAAATAAAAGAAAAACTTCGAGGAAAACATTTTATGGACGCCGAAGAAGCAGTGGCTGCATTTCAAAACGCCGTCGAAGAGACCCCTAAGGCCGAGTGGGCAAGGTGCTTTTCTCAATGGTTCCATCATATGCAGCGATGTATTGATGTAAATGGACGCTATTTTGAAAAGTTATAATAAAACTAATAACTTGCTAGAATGCTTAGTTTTTGATTTTCTAAGAACTTTCAGTTTGACCCTCGTATGTTGGTCCGGGCTCTTTTGTAGAATAGACCATCTGCCTTCCTGCCAGGCAGCTCGTAAAAGGCGAGCACAGGCTTCCAGTCACTAACACCTTGAAATCTGACTAGGTGGTAGAGTTTAGCAGCGACTCGCCTGGATTGGTACCACCGCCTTGCCTATTCCTGCCGCCATAGCGTCATTACGTGTTCTGGTTCGGAGGGTTAGGTAGCCGGTAAACAAAAGCACCTTGCTTTTGCTCGAGGCCTGACATTCCGGCCTCAGGTTGGCAACGCACCATTACCATATTTGGTGTCTTTAGGCAGCGGTAATTTCTTACCATCAGGAAATCCGTCTGCTTGTTTGCCTTCCAATGACATAAAAAAAAATTGAGAATGTTCGCAGAGTAATATAAAAAGTTGCAATAAACGATCCTTATCAACTTTGAACTCATAGGTTTCTTAAAATCTGTTGTGTTTTCATAGTGCGGCAATATTTTACATAATAAGTAACGATGTACATTCAAATTAGCAGCAAACTCTCAACTGGACTTTTTATTTAACTAACCTACTCGTATTTACATTTTGGTTGTTCGAACCGAATATGAATATCATTATGATAACATCTCTACTCAACTAAAGTCCACGCATTGAACACCAACTATTTTCAAAAACAAAACTAGTTTTTTAATGATTTATATGAAAATAGAATGTACTGCTTAATACCGCTCACAGGAAGCCTCTTGCGTCGACATTTAACCCACAAAAATGACTCCATAAATGTAGCAGAGTCTAGTGACTCGCTCTGTGTGTAGCAGCAAGTAGCGCGTGACGAACTTCT
This sequence comes from Calephelis virginiensis, assembly GCA_002245475.1. NCBI lineage: Eukaryota > Metazoa > Arthropoda > Insecta > Lepidoptera > Riodinidae > Calephelis > Calephelis virginiensis. The sequence continues at coordinate 139,645 of NJDC01000124.1, forward strand.
GGCGAAATTCATGCGAGCTGCCAACGTTAATGCGATTCCCTTAAGTGACTTTGTTGAGACACTTTTACGGATTCCAAATGCAGATTTCAAATTTTTCATTCCGTTTGTCAAAGCAAAATTTTAATTGGAATAGGGTATATTTTTATTTCTGATTCAATTTGTATATTACAAAAAAAGTTTGACGCGTGACTGTTATTGGTCAAGTAATTTAGTCTTTATGTGAAACAGACTATAATGTCAACTTAATTTTATTCCAACGTTAGTCCGTGTCAATTCTTAAGATTGAATAAGTTTAATTTTTTTATTAGCAAATGCCGATTTTAATTTGTCTTCTGGTTCCTTTTGTAATACAATTATAATTAAAGCAAAATGTTTAAACGTTTTAGTTAAATTACAATTAATACAACTAACCAGACATATACAAAATTGTCTGTCTGGTTAGCAGTCTAGATATATGCTCTTAGTCTGTGTCTGGAGGCCTAGTGATAAATCTGCTATTGTAATAGATACACCAAAGTGTTTCTGTTACGCTTTCACAGTTAATTCGATGAACCGATTTGATTTGTGAAAAAGGGACAGAGATAGAGATGATTGAAGATAACACATACATATATAAAATTAAATTATTTGTAATAAATATAAATAAAAAATGTTTAAAAAAAAGCATCTTCACGACCATATCCCCGAAAGGGTAGGCTAAGGCGTAACCAGGGCACCCACGACTAGCGGAGGCACTAAGTCCCACAATGAGGCAAGCTTATCGCCAACCGGGCACATTTCCAATCCCGAGTAACATTTTTTTATTTTTTTTATGACATTGGAAGGCAAACAAGCAGACGGATTTCCTGATGTTAAGAAATTCACGCCGCCTAGATACACCAAAGGTGGTAATGGTGCGTTGCCGACCTGAAGCCGGGATGTTAGGCCTCGAGCAAATGTAAGTTTACCGGCTACCTTACCCTCCGAACCAGAACACGTCATGATGTTACGGCGGCCGGAATAGGTAAGGCGGTGGTACCAATCAGGGCGAATCGCTGCTAAATTCTACCACCTAGTCAGATGTCACGGTGTTAGTGGCGGTGAGCCTATGCTCGCCTTTTACGAGCTCCCTGGCAAGGAAGGTCTATTCTACAAGGGAGCCCAGACCAACACGGAGAAAATTTTTACTAGAAAATTGGAAAAACCGTAAAATATATTTTAATTAAAAATAATGTATAAAAATTTAATTTCTATAATTTTTAATTAAATATTCAGTGGATATGTTGGTATGTTAAAATATCTTTGTAGCAACTTTTTTACACACATATTCTGCAAACAATTAAGTTTCATTTCATTATAATTATTATAATATGTGTATACATACCTATGTAATATTCAGGAAATAAAATATTTAAACGTAGCTGTAATAAGCTCTGAGATTTATGTTGTTAGTTGATCCCATCATTTTGGATTACATTCTGATAAGACCACCCAACTGCAGTAAACTGGGCACTAAAATAAAAAAAAGCCAACACTAAGAAAATGTGTGTTTAATCATCTGAATACAAGAAAAAAATTATCTTGCTGTGCATGTGTCTCGTCTCCACATAGTAAGCCAATCTTTTATCACCCAGTATAAACGTTTTTAAAATAAACTTCCCAACTATATGAAAGACGTTTAATTAAATAATTTATAAAATGGGTGCTTGGGATTAATTGCTCCTCATACCACTTTCTTATAAATAATAAAATAATGTTAATTGTATTGTAATAGTACTACTAAAGTAAGAATTTAGTAAGTAACTCTTCCTAGTCGTACTTACCCGTACTAATTAGTTATGTACTACGAGTACGAGTAACTAGTAGTTTATGTACAAAATATATAATATATGAGATACTTTAAGTAATATGGTTACCTATTACCGTGTCTAAATTTCAAAAACCCAGAAACTTTAGAATAATCAAAACGTACAAACCAAACAAATAAATATTTCAAAATCTGGGTAGGTGATAAACGTAAGAATTGTAAAGGTTAAGAATATAAATGTCATCGTAAAAGAAGTAATTAAAGTATCTTCACGCCCATCTCCCCGAATATGTATTGCCTTCAACTGCCGTCAACGAAAATAATGTGGCTATTGTTAAGCAGTTAATTGAAGAAAATCCCCGGATTACCTATGAGACAATTCGAGGCCTATTGGGGATTGGTATGAACCAAATTCAGAAAATTTTACAAGAAGAATTGAAAGAAAAAGAAAAAGAAATCTTGTGAATGGGTGTTTGAAAATGAGAACAGGCCAACAAAAGTGAGACAGGCGAGAAAGGTTGGTAAAAAATGGTCGCGTTTTTTTTTCCAGCTACGGGTCCCATTTGTACAGTTCCCCTTGAAGATCAAAAGAGTGTTAATGCCGAGTGGTATTCTACCATTTGTTTATCCAGGGTGTTTGAAAAAGTTTGCGAAAGACGACCCAAAAGCCGCATTCTCCTACACCATGTTAACGCTTCTTCACACACGGCTAACAAAACAAATTCACTCTTAGCTTCCGAAAAAGTACATCTCGTTACTCATCCTGCGCATAACCCCGACCCTGTGATTTCTGTATTTTCCCCAAAATCAAAGATTTGATGAGAGGTTTTACCAACTCCGAAGAGGCAGTGATAGCGTTCAATCAGCACGTACAAAACATGCCTTGAGATATGTGGTCCTCCTGTTTAAAAAAATGGTTCGATCGCATGAAAAAATTTTAAAATGTAAAGGAGATTGTGTAGAAAAGAACATAACATTTTAGTCAAAACATGTTGTTTTTTAAGTTACGCTAAACTTATAGTGTGATCTACGTATATGAATGCGCCGTGAGTGCCTCATGTATGGTCCATGTTTGATAAACGTATTTCTATTCCTTACGAGACAGGTAGTTTGTAAACGTTAGTGAGTGAACAGTGAAACTGCTAGTAATTACAAAATTCAAATGCTGTTGTTGTCCGGGGTTGATTACGACCTCATTCCGGCCAGCGTCGCCTGGCCCGCCGCCAGCGCTCGCCGCCATTTCCCGCTTGCGGAATTTTATAGTGGAAGATCAGTTTGCGAACAGCGTTTGCTTTCTAGGTATAAAAGCTATATTACGTTGTTCTAGGCAAGCATGAATTTTTTTATGAGATCGGATCAAATACAAATCTCTCCTGATGGTAAGAAACAAATGTGGACTATAAACATCGTAGATGTTAAAGGTACGTGTTTTTCCTGTGGCCCGAATGTTCTAAATCTACCGCTTACCGTGTTCTCCGGACCAGATCTTGACAAAGTCATTATATCGGTGGAAATAGGTGAGGCGGTTGGCCCTTACCTGGACAAATTGTTGTACAGTACTCCACCAGCAGTGGTCTTGGTATTATTAATAACCTATTTAAGCTGTGCTCGTCTTTTACGAGATGCTTTCCAGAAAGGTGTTAACGTTTTAAACACGTAGCACGATGTATTTTACTGCCCCTCCAGTTGTACTGTAAGGTAGGTACTTCTACTGGAGATCATTGGATAACAAAGATGCTGGTAATTACCACCTAATTTGATTTGCGAAATGCTCGAAAAATGTTGTGTTATCTTTGTTCCAGGTATCCTACCAGTCGGTTTATACTTGCGAACTATAGGTGAAATATTAAAAATGATATAAAGTAAAATTTTACAGCGCTTTTCGTGTTCCATAACATAGTAGACTGAGGGTGCTATTGGGGCTGCAAAAGTACTGAAGTGCGTCAGATATGTTCACCGAAGCCCAATAATTGAATACCTTTCGAGCCATTGTTTGTTAGAGGGTTGCATCCCTGATGCGCAAGCTTTGTTGCAGCGACAATAACTTCCTTAGCTATAGAAATGGGAGCTCCATATCTAAATTTTGGATAGAGGGAGAGCACTTATTCTAATAATTAAATAATGTATTTTTAGTTTTCAGGCACAATGTTATAAACTTGTAATAAATTAAAAAATATGATAATAATGTACATAATATAGATTTAGATTTATTTCTTTGTTACATACACATTACGTCTGAACCAATAAAATATATTATTACTATTGATATTATTCGACAAATTACGTGTGTGTAAGTACGTATGTGTGTATGTTTGTGTGTTCAGGTGTGTGTGCGTGAGTCCGTGTGTGGCAAACTAACAGTAGCGATATAAGTACGTTCGTCTTAATGTTCTGGAACACTACACTTTAAGTTATAATAATGATATATCATAAATACATATATTAATAACATATTATAAATGCGAAAGTTTGTTTGTTTGTTTGTTGATCCCTGACGCAAAGACTGCTAAACTTGGATTAACATATAGTATACATTTTATCCTAAAATAATATTCCTGTGGGATCACGCGGGAAACGCCGCGGGCAACAGCTAGTGTTTCATAGCTACTGTAATGTCGATTACGTGAATTGTTTTCTAAATTTTTTGGAGGAATTAAGGCAAATAATGCTTATAGTACAGTTCATACAGATAGCTTTTACTAAATTTCATTGCTCTATTATTCAGATATAACAATAATTTTGATTCCCTTTTCGAGCCAACTAGTGCGCTTTCGGAGAATAAATATTGTTGTGGGTACCTCCACACTATACAGGGTTACTTTCAAGGTACCGGCCAAATTTTAATACAAGGGTGCCAAGGCTAAAATGATAACGCATTTTAAATATTATTGCCAAATTGTAATATTCACTGTTATAAACATTCGTTTAAAATAGTCTGCGTTAATACTTCGCATGCTATCATGCTATTTCGCACCCAGTACGAGTCGTGACGTCACCAGGCTGCGCATGGCATTGCGGTCGTCGGGAAGCGGTTGAATGCTTTGTTTACGTTGTAGCCATACATTATGCATTTTGTGTCGGATATTTTTTTTTATTTATATATATTAGTTATTTATTAGTTCAAAGATTGATCGATCGAATCGTATCAAAGTGGTCTATTCCAAACCCTCTTTCAAAATTTAGCTGGTCTTTAAAATGTAACTCGGTATACACTTCGTGTCATCCGTTCTTAGCTAATTTTTCAAAGGCCTGAACAAACGTTCGCCTAAACTTAATCAAACTTATCATCATATATCAAAAACGTAACGAATAGAGAAGATCAAAGTAATATATTGGATATTTGTGGGATTTTAACAAAAGCAAAAAAACATGTAACTACAAAAAAGTATTGTCTATATTTTGCCTAAACGACACCACCGTATACAGCTTTGTGCATATGTACAGTCTGACATTTCTCTTGATTTTCATCCAAGAGTTAATATCTAAGTTTGTGTTGTAGCTATCGGCGACATATTTTATTGGCGAAAAAATATGTCTGAACTATAATCGAGCAAATGGTATGGCCAAAGATTTAGATATCTTTAATGACACTTGTCTTGGTCTCAAAAAAAAGTTAAAAGCAGCGTATCTTCCTGCATGACATTATTTTCATTTACCTTCACGTTGTAATTGTATTAGCGTTACCTTTGCGTATTTTTAAGTGTTATATTGTAATATTGTGTGTGTATTGCCACGGTAATATTATCTATACAGTATTCTAACTTCATATAAAAGGACGACGCGCGAGCTATACCTACGCGTTCGGATCAGGGCATGCACGCGGCATGCTACAATAGCGAGTGTGCCGCAGTGACGAACGGACGGTGTGCTGGTTTTCAATCAGTAACTGCGGGAATTTTTACTCGAAATAAGCACAAGTAGCTATTTAACATGACAAGTAGAATATATTGTACTGTTTTTGGTTGCATGAATTCTTAGATTTCCTCAATAACGCACCCAGAGATAGCTTTTTTAGATTATAGATTATTTTTATTAGGTATTTAAGGTACCGGGACTATAGTAAGAATACTTCGCAAACTTTTTAATTGTACTCAGCGATGATGTCGTGAAATACATAAACAAAATGGAGGCTACATTTCGAACTTCACTAAAAACTAAACATATAAATTGTAAAGTAGCTTCAGGTATCTATAATCAAGTAAAATTTATTCCTGTTTCTCCTCCTTGTCTATGTTTCCCAAAACAATTTTACATCACACTTTATATTCGAATGCAGATTTTTTATACACTCAAATAATAACAAAGCATTTTGTACATCTCAGTTAAGGCACAAATATTTTTCGGTCGCAAATTTATAACACCGATTTGTAATAAAGTCACAAACATAATCATGTTTTTTTAATTAAATCTGTCAATCAAAAAAACCACTTGCATTTTTATCGCACACCTTCTATTCAACTCACAAAGTATTTTAGTAATCATATTAATATTTTAAATTGTTACTAAGTACCTATCTGTGTTAAATTTACAATCTCAAAACTACATAGGTAGGTAACTGTTGGTAGGCGACAGAGACAGCCCTATCTCATGCTTACGTACCGCGCTTCTGTAGGCACTTATTTCAAGGACACGGCCGAGTTACAATACTGTATCTAGATAATATTACCGTGGTATTGCTGTTGGCATGTCGAAATAAAGAAAACAAATAAAGAAAATAAAAAAATAAATACAAAAAAACGGGTTGTAGATATTCGTATTCAAGTCACATAAAGTGCTATTCTGTTGTAGTTGTAATATCGTACTCATATATTTGTCCAATTAAAAAAAATGGCTTGAAACTTAACATAAACGTATGTTAATCTACCCTGACTATCAAATATTTCTAATTGAAATTTAATCAAACTACGTGTACTGTGAAATTGCTTGACAAAATTACTATATGACATTAAATCTAACGTGTCACCTCAAGGACTATTTTTTTCCTTTTTTTAATATGTTTCGAGAGGGCTGGTTTGGATTTTGCAATAATAGTATTTTGATTGGAAAGTACCGGGAAAAGATAAGTTATACACAAAGTGTTTGTATTATTCAAAATTTATTACATTACCTTTAAAGTATGCTTGCTCCTTCAAAAACGATATACTCACGCTAACGAATAAATTTTTAACGCTCTTTTCGGAATCAAGTTTAGTTCACGCAGGGGGTTGTCTTTTATGTCTTCTACCGACTGAAAAAGGGCGAAAAAAGAAAAAAGTCGATTGGAGCCATATCTAGTAAATAAGGTCGCTCCATGGTAAATGTTGAGTGTTTGGTCAAAAATTCGTGTGCCAAGGCGCATTATCGTGGTGCAAAATCCAATCATTTTCTCGATATTTTGAAGATAACTTTGGTCTTTTGTGACTAGCCAAGCAGTAACATATTTCATACAAAATACAATGGTAAGTAAAAATGATACGGATCGACTCGTGAGATACAGAAAGATCAGCGGCTATCTCTTTCAAAGTTGAATTAGGATTGTCAGTCACTACGTTTCAGCCCTTCACTTTTGCGACGTTAACTTCAGTTGCAGACGTTGATGGTCTACCTAAGCGAAGTAAATATTCCATCACTGTATATTATGTGGGTTCAGAGTATCCCGAATGAAATGGAACAAGTGATCTGTAAAGGTAACATCCTTACAGATTATTATTTAATCATAATATCTACATTCAGTACGCTGACAGCGAAAATTGACAATACGAGGAAACGCAATTATTATTTATTTAACATTTTGATTTAATTTAGTTATGATATTTAATAATAAATGTGATATGCTCATTTAGTTTAAGCCTTAATCGCCTGTTTGTTTTCTCCTAATATTGCGTAAATAATAATTGATCAATGATAATGAAATATTTAATGTTACACGTTACTTTTATCACAATGTTGTGATTAGTATCTCACGTTGTCTGTTCTAAATTCCTAAGAAGTCGAATTTCCACAATGTTGGAGACTTTTCTACCTGAATAAAAATAGTAATATCATTATTCAATCTATAATATATAGATATTATGTTAAATAACATAGGTTACTAATTTTGACATTGTAAGCTGAAAGCTATTTAGTATAATTTATTTATTTTTATGATATTGCAAGGCAAACAAGCAGACTGGTTTCCTAGTGGTAAGAAATTCACACCGCCTAGAGACGCCAAAGGTGATAGACGCTTGCCAAACTTAGGCCGGGATGTTAGGAGTCAAGCAGAAATAAGTTTACCAGCTACCTTATTCTCCGAACTAGTAAATGTCAACGGCAAGCACTGGCGTTAAGGCAGCAAAAGTAGGTAAGGTGGCATTACCAATCCGGGCGAATTGCTACCACTTTATCAGATGTCACGGTTTTGTAACGTCAAGCCCATGCTCGCCTTTTCCGAGCCGTCTGGCAGGTAGGCAGATGGTCTATTCTGCAAAGGAGCGACCACAGCGGACCATATGGGGAAATATGTTTTCAATGGGATAATTGAGTCAAAACCCTCTAGATTACTATTATCGCTATTAGTTGAAAATGCTATTAATAATTTTCTACTGATTAAATATATCTAATAAATATTAATACCTTTGTAACAACTTTTATAAAATTTATATCGCAACATTTACCCAACACCGACTGACTGATCCTAGAAAATTCATTGATTGTAAACTAGCCTTAGTTACGCAGATTGAACCATTTGTCAAAAATCAAAGATTGGCGAATACAAACTGCTATTTTTGTGCCACACAATGCAAATACAATGCTTAATTTATTCTATTTTTGACGTACATAAAATCGGTTCCTACTTTTTTAAAGGCATTTTTCTAGTTTGGTTTTGTACTCTTTAGCTCATCTAGGTATAAGACAGCGAACAAGCACAGGGCTGTAATTATGGTAAGAGTTAACCAAATCAAAATATGTCAATACTTTAAATTTTGGACTCCTACACCATCTAGCGTAGGTACTAAGTTTCCTACACTGGGTAGAGTGGGTACCCCAAAACAAAAGTATATATAATTATTTTAATACAGCCCATCTTTAAAGAGTGAACTTATATTCAGTTATAAAAAAAATTGTTTACAAAAATAATAAGTAAAATCAGTCCATCCGTTACGTTGATGACTGTACGAAATGGGGATTAATTTTTATGTGTATGTATATTCTATGGTTGAATATGTAAATAAGGTAAGTTTATCAATAAAACTAATTCATTTTTACTAATTCAATTATTTTCTCACCTCGTAAACTTAATGACTTCGTTCTTATTATTTTTTGGTACAGCTGACGCTTACTACTTGTGACGTATTTTTTTGATGTCCAATTTAAAACAATCCTCAATTTAAGCGCAGTAAAACTGCAAAAAGCGACTTTGATTTTAATAAGTTTATCGTGTAGGTACAAAAAAATTGAATATATTCTTCGATTTCCCTAAGATTCCACCATCAGACTCAGTGACGATGGGACCGCCATGGAAGAATTCTCCTTTGAATCAAAAAATATCTTTTTAAAATAGGGTCAGAAATAAAGGAGAGTTCGATTAGCATACATACCTAATACGTACATATTATAACCTACTTTTGTTCCAAAACCGATAAATAAGTCAAATGTATGGCTATTGTAGTAATCTTCTTTTCCTACTTTATACTTTATCTATTTTCCTAGCTCCGCCTACCATTGCTGTTCATAAAAGTAGCCTTTTCTTTCTTTTCATTTCAATTAAACTGATGCAGATCTTAAATTTAAAAATAAATGCTTCAATTGCGCAACCAAATTGTACCTATTAATATTTGGATGACTAGCGAAGTTAGATAAAATCTTCCAACTTCGCCTTCATTCTCAAACATTCATTACAAACATACACCACTAGGAACCGGTTCATGTCACACACACTCGAAAACTCCTCACTTCATTGGTTAGGTTAGTGTAATACCGGTTTGTCATATTATATTTATTTAAATTGAAATCAGGCGAAGTTACAGGAGCTGTCTGTACCATATCCAACGTCACAACGTATTATTATTTCACGTACGGTCAGCAGTCAGCACTGTACGAGCCAACCAACGTCATAATGTCAAACTTTTTATTTTGATTAATATTTGTGAGTTTTGAAGTAAATCGGATCTTATCGCTCAGCGCAACATAACGACATGAAAATGAAAAAAAGTGTGTGTGTGTCAGCTACGACGCACGATTGGAGTTTACTCTTGACGAACGATAATTATGATATATATCGAATAGAAAAAAAGGGTAAATGAACGCATCTGCTAAAATGATAAGAGAAACAAACATATATCATCTATAATAAGTAGGATTATCTATATTACTTCAATAAAGCGTATTAAAATAATATAAATAACAAGTCGAGTGCGTTTTAAACATAGAAATAGGAATATATAAATAAGTGCAACAATGTTCTATAGCAAATTTAGTCGTATAAATACCGTTGGTATCGACATATAACGTAGTAACATCTCTTTGTCTCTTTTAACAAATGTTGATATTATATACGCCGAAAGAGATAACGACATTTTTGTCTATGCTCATTTTGGCGTCGATTTAAAGTGACGTCATGACAGTTCTCAAGTCTGTCAAGAATCCATATTTAGTGTTCAATTTTATAGTGAGGTACTATTACAATTGTCGATATTTTATTTTACGTTACCAAAAAAGAATATTTGGACAAGATAAGAATGCATAACATTGCTACAGAAAATATCAATCACAGTTTAGCTTAATAAGAATTCTTTCAAGTGCTCACTTTAAAATAAAGAAAGTGGTTTGAATGTAATCTAATCAATTTTTTTAAGTAATGATAATGAATCTTGTAATAAATATAAATAATTAACTTATATAAAGAATAAACATATTTGCACGCCACAATGTAAAAAAAATGCTCGAGAAAAGTAAATAAATATTCATCCTTTCACTTAATTACATTTCCCTATTTATAAGTCAATTGAGAAGCAGTAAGTAACTTGATAGTCACAATTTCATTCGGTAGGTAAATAATAATTCTTATCTATTTACCTAAACTTAACTATCAATCGTCACCAATAGATCATGTATCGATATCGCTACTCTACTTTTTCTGGACAGCCTTATAATGTCAAAATGGCAGCCATGTTTAGTAGCCGACGGCAGGCTTTTTTCGTAGGTATTTCATGTCCATATACTCAGAGGTCAATGGTTTTAAATTATTCGACTAATGTCAATGTCATACGTAACTTGACTGTGGCGGATCCGAATGACGACCCGCTCGGGGCGACTCGACTTTTGTTCGGGCGAGATCGTCAGTCCTGAAGGAGAAAAAATACTGAAGGACTGAAGCGGTACGACTTACATATGTTTGTCTCTTTCTACGTAACGCCTCAACTTTTTGTGTTACACTTGATTTTACTCCTCATAAAATTTCCGTACCGGGCCACATAACTCAAATCGTTTCTTAAGGAGTAAACTCCAAAAAAAAACTTGTGGAATATGAGTGTTAAAAATATGTTACAAAATTATTTAGGCATTCTAACATACTCTATCAACTTGTGGTGTTCAAATATTTAAAAAGGAATTGATACAATTAATTACCTATTTAACTGAGCTTTTACTACACATATTTATATTCAAGATTGAATCAAATACTGTACCTAATTTGTGCAGAGATGATTGCTCTATTGACTAGCCTCTATTAGCTTTTGTCCGTGTCCTTTTCCATGCGGCATTTTAATATTAGTTTTCTTTAATCGAAGTTGTGTCTGCTCCTCCTCTAGATTTTAGTGAATATTTGAAAAGAAACTCTTTAAAATAAGAAGATGATGACATCTATCCAGTTGTTTTCAGATGCATTTTAAAAACTGTTCATGGTTTAAAACCGTCCCAGTAACAAATACATTTAATTGTTTTTGGAATATTGGTCCCGTGTTGGTCCGGGCTCTTTTGCAGAATAGACCATCTGCCTTCCTGCCAGGCAGCTCGTAAAAGGCGAGCACAAGCTTACCGTTACTAACACCGTGACATCTGACTAGGTGGCAGATTTTCGCAGCGACTCACCCGAATCGGTACCACCGCCTTACCTATTCCTGCTGCCATAACGTCATGACGTGTTATGGTTTGGAGGGTAAGGTAGCCAGTAAACTTACTTTTGTTTGAGACCTAACATCCCCGCCTCAGATTGGCAACGCATCTATAACACCTTTGGTGTCTCTAGGCGGCGTGAATTTCTTTCCATCAGGAAATTCGTCTGCTTGTATATCATATATCATATATCATAAAAAAAATATGACAACACACTATATCATTATTATTGGTTTTATATTTATATAAATATATAGCTTACGATTATTAGGATATTTCTTGTGATAATTTAAAACCATTTGTCATGGAAAGCGTATTGAACGACCCTTATGTATTCTATGGGGTGGCTTCTTGCCGATGGATCGGCAAACACGGCCGGTGTTTGCTCATAAACGGGCCCCCGGATTGGCTTGCCACTAGCCTCTTCACTTGGCGATGTACAGACGTCTCCCACACTCGCTTTGTTACTAAATCGCTCAACGAAATCACTGCAATGGTTTTAATGGTTTCAATGGTCTTCCTCTTGTGTGATATTTATATAGAAATCGTGACATTATTTTATTTCAACTGGAATTAGTATATTCATGTTATATTATGTTTTCTGACTTTTGAAAGTATATTTAGAAAAGGCTGCAATCGAAATGATATAGTATCTGGCTAGTGGGACGACAGTCTGCGATTAAGATGGTATAACGTCTATTAATGAGTATTTATTAAATTTTACTTATGTTTAAGCAAACAGTGACAGCTGATCATACGCGAGCAAGTATATTAGTAGCCAGCAATAATTTAGCTGATCTCAAGAACATGACGTATACTTTTATTGATATATTTCCAGATGGAAATTCAACAAATGACAGTTATGATACAGACCCGTATTATTTGTGAAATTTAGGAAATACGTTACAATGTGGTAGGTATGATTTCCAGACTGTATGGTAACCAGTCTACCAAGTTGAGAAGCGCGCTGTCATTATATTATCAGTAAGCTTTTGCCCGTGTTGGCCCAGGTCTTTTGTGTAGAGAGCACCATCCGTCGTCCTGACTGGCAGATCATTAGAGGCTAGCAAAGGTTAAGTGGGTTATTAGCAACTGCATTAGTGGTTCTGACACCTCCAGCTGTGCGGCAACTTGCCCGGAAAGACATACACCGCCTTAGTTATTCCTGCCACTATAATGGCAGTATCATGTTCCTTTCTAGAGGGCAGGGTAGCCGTTAGACTTGTACATTACACCTAACACTCAAGCCACAGGACACCGACGCACTTTCAACATCTGTGGTATCTTTATACGACGGCTAGCTCATATCATTACTAAAGCCAGGTGCTTGTTAGCTCATATGCAATTAAAAAAGCAAATTTCACTCACAAAAATTAATAATACGCTCGCGAGAGCTCTTACTGAAAGAACAAAGGTGGTGATAGTGCGTTGCCAACCTGATTCCGGGATGTCGGGCCTCGAGCAAAAGTAAGTTTATCGGCTACCTTACCCTCTGAACCGGACACGCCATGACGTTATGGCGGCAAGAATAGGTAAGGCGGTGGTACCAGTCCGGGCGAGTCGCTGCGAAACTCTATCACCTAGTCAAATGTTAAGGTGTTTGTTACGGTAACCTCATGCTCGCCTTTTACGAGCTGTCTGGCACAAAAAGGCAGATGGTCTGTTCTAACACGGGAAAAAAATAAATATTTTATAAACAAATAACGTTATCGCAACTTGAAAAATTTGAATTATGTATATAACAAATATGGCACCTCTAGAATGAAAGTGACCTAATTCTAAATTCATCTTTATACATCGCCTCTGTGGTCTAGCGGTTCTGGTGTTGGACTTGACTGCATGAGGTACCGGGTTCAAAACTCGGATCGGGCTTTCCAATTTGAAAAAAATTTGGTATTTCCAATTTTCCAAATAAAAAAAATGTTGCCCGGGATTGGATATGTGCCCGGTTGGCGAAAGGCTTGCCACCTATCACATTGTGGGCCTTAGTGTCTTCGGTTAGTCGTGGCGTGTGAGTGTGTGTTTGTATCAAATAAGTAATAGTACTTCCATAAAGTTCGTACTCGTAACCTGCAAATGCCGCTGGCTAGAGCGCGCTCTGTGGCCTAGGGAGGACTAAGCAAAATAACCTCTTCAAAAACATTACCTTTTGTACGAGTAAGCCATATGTTGCAGGGAAATCTCTAATATACCCAGTAATTTTCAAAGAGCTAGAGGTCGCAAAGTTAACCATATTACTAAACCAGTAAGATAACTTTTAGCATATCATGATACACGTCAAGGCTGCCGTCAAAGTGCGCCGATATTAGATACAAGCTTACATAAGATACGTCCCATAAAGGTTCTGCTGCATTTGGGTGTTTTCGTATTATCTAATTAAACATTATACTCGACTATTGTACGCGTGCTTGGTTATTTAGTACTACATTAAATGAAATTGCAGGGAATATGATACGTATATAATTACATTAGTAAGTTAATTGGTCTGTGATATTGGGAACACATACCGGCAGACTAATGCCCTACTATCTTCCAAAGTACTAACGCGACAATAACGAGCACTGCCGTCACAAAGAAATTATACGTAATGTTTTAGTACCAAGCCTGATGACCTTTTGCATCGCTTCAAATAACATAATATGGTAATCAATTACCATATGTTATTTAAAAATCAGTAAAATTAAAAAACACACAAATGATCGATTTTTATCTAATATTTAAAAAAATATGTAGCTACATAAAGAGTTTATGTAACAAGAGATAATTAAGGTAAAAGCCGTATATAATTAGGTGTGATTTCTGGTAGAGTCAGACCTATCATGAACAACATAGTGTCACATTTTATAGCAAGTCCCTATATTGGTAGTTGCATCTCGATGTTACAGGAGCGGCAACAACACATTATTCAACTTCCTATAACTTCCGCCCGGGCTGCTATTAAAAGTTTAATATTTTAATGCAATGTTTAATTGTTTTTATGTAGAAATTTCAAATAGTCGTAGCAGCCATTGATGAATTTTTTTGGGTTTCTCACTATGTTCATGAGCACTCCTCATATCAATAAAGTTATCGCCACGTTTACATCTTAAAGTAGGGGGATGACTCGTAACGAGCAGAGTGTAGTGGTGGCTTTACATACCCAACTCTCTGTCCCACTGTTGCTTTGTCGCACGACAAAATTGGGATTTCCAAATGCAGCAAGTCACTCGGAGACGCAAGCTAGTACTTTAAAAGTTCCAAAGGTTTACGTTAATTTATGTGAGTGATGACTTTGTATTGATATCGCAAAAGAAGAAAGCAGTAGATATAAAATTTTGCTTTCCTTTAGACATTGACACTTCTTAAAAGCATAGAAAGGCTAACATACAGGTTTCTAAATGATAATAGGTCAAGCCTCATTAAGTTTGATGTGATATGTATAACCTAACAAAACAGATATCTTAATTCTCCGTTAATATTTCGCAAGACAATATACACGACAGGCTTCGATAACAAAGTAAGTATTGATAATCCCGGAGTAGAGTCCCTCGGGAAATATAAGAGCCGCTAGTGGGGCGAGTGTCCCGAGCCCCGGCTGAAGGATGTTTGCTGGTTCGATGACTTTGGCACTTATTTCCCTGCGATGACTCTGCCCTACTGTTGCAAGTAATGTCAAAATACTTGTCATCTGATGGTAAACCGAGGGTACAGTGCCACCAAGCTAGCTGTTCAGTAGACGGCATAGGTGCAAAAATGTTTAGTGTCGGTTTGAAGTTTACAAAGAAACCAGGATGCATGAGAAATAAGATTTGTTTTAATAAATTATCGTAATAAAACTCCAAACTCAATCACTTGTTATAATATTATTTACTTATTATTTATTTATTTATTCTTTATTGTACAATATAAACACAAACATAATTTACAGAACAAAATATTACAAAAAATGTACAAATGGCGGTCTTATCGCTTAAAGCAATCTCTACCAGACAACCAGGAAAGACAGGAAATCGAATAATTACAAAATAAAATTAAAGGCAAGAACCCAACAACTTTGTACGTAACAAAACTAAAGAGAACAATAAATACTACACATAATTTAAGCAAAAATAAAATAAAAAAAATACACTAACAGAGTATGAATAAAAATACATTTTATTGCGTGTCAATAAATTATTATGTGTGTTCGGCCTTTTCACCCTACGTATTTTAGTGATTCGTTAAATAAAATATTAGCTTGCGCGAAATCACTTGAACCGAAGATGTACTGTCCCTGCTCTATCCCTATACCCTATTAGTCCAAGCTACCAAGGTTTTCACCTCCGAATTTTTTAAACCTGCATAGATTTTCGTGAAATTTTGACAGCATGTAGGGAATATTTCAAAAAGCAAAATCTACCCTATCTCGATGTGTGCTTTTTCCCTGGGGGTGACTTCCACCCCAACTAGGGAGTAAACATGATTTTGTAGAAAATAACCACGGAAATCAGTAGAAGAACAAAATTTAAGTTTTTTTTTAATTTAAATTTTAAAAATTGGCATTTTTCGTGAAAAAAAACACGTTTTTAATCGATTTTTTATGAATAACTCAAAACTATTCATTTTATTAATAAAAGTGTTTGAACCAAAAATGAAGCTTATAAAAAAACAAAAACAAAAACATTTTGAAAAACTATAGGATATACATCAAAATTAATAAAGAACAAAAAGTTAGATTTTTTTTACAAACATTTTGCTTTCTCAATTTTTTGTAGCTTGTAAAATAACTGAGATATGACATATGACTGACATCATTTTAGAACCCTCTAAACGTTGCCCATTTAAAAATAAAAGGCTCAAAAAATGTAAAACTTTAATATGCTTATAGCTCATAAAATTCCTTTGAAAACTACGTTTGCAACGACTAAATAGCTTGAAAATTTACAAAGATATGACCAAAAAACAATATGAACTTTTTCTTTTATTTTGTAGCAGGATAAATTTTGGAGTGTAAGTGAAAGTATACATCGGAGATACACGAAAGAAAACACCGTGCAGCTGGCCTCATCCGGTTTTTTGTTGAACAATTTTGTATATTCGTTTGTATATATACATACACATGTATATATTTGTATATACTTGTGTATGTATTGTATCTGTGTTTAACCGTGCATTTTGGAGACACGAAGCCATTGTGCTTTCATCATCGAAAAATAGAGCGCGTGTTATATTTTCCAACTGTCTACTAAAAACTTTTTCCGCATTATTGGTTATTTTTGAGGAACGTACAAGTAAAACGTTGTATAAATGCCGTTAATATTTTTTCTTTTTTTTGGTCATAAGGGATGATTTATAGGGGTTCAATTTTAAATGTATAATATTCAAATTAAAATAATGTCATTTCGAAGTAAATAAGCCAAAAAATTATAGAAGTACGTCTGCAAATATTTCTTTTATTTTTTTAATAGGGGATGATTTAAAGGGGTTGAAAATTATGAATATAAAATACTCAAATAAGTATAAATAAAAAAAATATCTATTCACAATATCTATTATTATGTAGTAATTATAATTATATAATTATTTTTTAATTTTTTTATAATTTAATTATAATTATAATTAAGTATATAATTATCTAGTCACCAAAAAATATATACGACAATAAATAATATTTCTCAATTTTTTTTCGAAATGAGGGTTGATTTATAAGGGTTGAACATTGGGGATGTAAAATTTTTGTGTTGAACATAACCAAATGAGTTATTTCAACATAATTTATCCAGAAAAAAGTCTTTAAACAATTTATAATTAATTTTATATTATCATACCTTATAAAGGGGTGCTTTAAATACATCAAACAGGGTTAAAAATCACGTATTGAAGCAATGAGCAACTATTAATTAACCCATACAAGTTTTTTATACTCATTAAATGCTTAAACTTATAATTTCATCGAAATTTTGTAAAAAGGGGTAGTTTTCACCCCTAAGAGTAATTTGCACACGTCGGGATAGGGTAGATTTTGAATATGAGGGTAAGGCAAGCCTAACTCCAAAGTTTCATGTAAATCGATGCAGGTTCAAAAAATTCGGAGGTAACCTTTTGTATACCTTGGTAGTTTGGACTATATAGCTTTTTCTCGCTGCTTCCACTAAAAATCTTAAACCGACGACTTAAAGCGCGGTTTTGAAGTCTGGATTCATACACAAACGTACCAAATGGGTACATTTTACTATTTACAATGAAAAAAATCTATTTAAAATGTTATAGATATTATTTACTTTTTTTTATGATATTGGAAGGCAAACAAGCAGACAGATTTCTTATGTTAGGAAATACACGCCGTCTAGAGACACCAAAGGTGGCAATGATGCGTTGCCAACCTGAGGCCGGGATGTTAGGTCTTTACTGGCTGCCTTAGCCTCCGAACCGGAACACGTCATGAGTTATGGCGGCAGGAATAGGTAAGGCGGTGGTACCAATCCGGGCGAGTCGCTGCTAAACTCTACCACCTAGTAAACATTACATTTACATTTACATTTGGAATACTAGCAGCCCGTCCCGGGTTCGCACGGGTAAACCAATTTCAAATTTTTCAAAGAAATAATGTAGCCTTTGTTCATCGGCGATAATGTCTGCTTCTTATGGTAAAATATATTTTCCAATCGGTCCAGTACTTTCGGAGCCTATTTAATACAAACAAATACACAAACAATCAAATCTTTCTTCCTTAACATTATAGCGTGGATAATTTATCGACTACAGCTCCACCTACCGCATCCAATTGTAATTCTAAATCATAAAGGAAACTATCGAAAAACCCCATATAAAATTTTAACCCAACCGGGTTAGCGTTTTAGAAGTTATGTGAAAAAATAAGTGAGTGCGGAAAAATATTTTTTACTTCCCGATGTCCTTTGGGAATCAAGCATTGTCCCGCTTTAAAAAGTAGCCTTTTGTTATCAGGGATAATGCTGACTGCCAATGGTAAAGGGACTTTCAATACTCACTTACAATACAAACAAACTAACAATAAAAAATTTCCACAATAAAATTGGTGTATCTAATCATTTAAATCATTTAAAAAACTAGACGCTTAGTGCAAACGTACTGAATATGCTCGTACGTACATTATGGCGATTAATTTTTATGTATATGTATAGAAAAATGGATGAGGTGTTCATAATACGTGTATGTGAAACCAAGAAAATACGCAGGTAGGTATTTTGTTTAGAATGAAATTTTTAATTTCCTAATATCTCTTGAATGAATTGCTCGATTTGAATAACTCAAAGAGTAATCTCAAAGCATTAAAATAGTCTTGAATATGAAATCATTTCGTTAGGTAACGATTAATATTAGGATACGGATGACATAGTCCGAACTAAGTCGGCATTTCTATAAATTTTTAAAATTTAAAAATGTAGTTATAATACCTTAACTTATAATAGTTACATTTATGGTATTGCAGAGTTTTTTAGTTTAATATTGTAGAACATCTTTTATTTTATCTGTAACGATATTCGCAGCGCAACGATGAAAGACATTTTATTATTTACTTTTTTCCTCTAGGGTTGCATTATTGAAGTTACAAATATAGCCCATGTCCATCAGGGACAACGTCCACTGATGGTGAAAGAATTTTTCATATCGGTTCAGTAGTTTCGGAGCCTATTCGATACAAACACACAAACAATCAAATCTTTACTCTATTATTTATTTATTTATTTAGCAATTAACAATCACCTAGCTCAAGCCTGACTGGGTCCCAGGTTCATTACGAAATTGTCGCTGTAAATATCTCATTGCATAATGTCGAAATTGCGTTATGGAATTCCGTCTCAAAAAGTAGCAACAAACTTTCGCCCTTAGCTAAAAAAATACTAATGTATGTATTAGGTCCGCAGACTTGTATGAATTTGTTGCGTTCGAATTTTTTTCGAAACTGAATTCCACAATGAAATTAAGAATGTATATGGCGGGCCTTCTGCTGCGCGCTTTACGTCCTCAAAACATTGCGTACCTATAGAATGAAAAGAGTCGCATCAAGCAAGAAACGACAGGAAAATTAAAATTTGTCGTTAATCCCTTGCGAAAGGTAATTTTTTTTTGTGTAGGCCCTACTTTTTTATAACCATATTGAAACCAGTGAACTAATTTAATTAAAATTTAATTCGTGATTATTGATTACTTTTATCTAGATATTATTACCAAAAACAAATTAGTTCGCATTTAGATCGTAAACTATTAGCTTTGGTTACGTATGTACATTAATATGTCGTGTTACAATTTATATTTTAATAATGGCGTCATATAACACTACAACAAAAGTTTCCGACGAGTTCATCACTAAAATAAGTTAGATACCAAGAAAACAAATTAACTGTCTTCAATCATGAATAGTTCCCGTGGGAAGTGGAAATAAGTTTCCAACTTGTCGGGGCTCGACAGATGTCGCCGGTGGACCACCGCCACTCGCACAATAGCTACCGAGAAGCTTCACCACTTCTATACCCATAGCAAGAAGTTTTCACACTTTCAAAGTGGCGAGTCGTAACGTAATAGGTAAACTCGTGTTGATGTAAGTATATATTTTGTTGTACCTAATAATATAATATGAATCAAATAACATACGAACGACGAAGTTGTAACTACAAATTATAGCTAATAATAAAAGAAAATTAAATTCTCTTTATACGTGTGTAGGATAAGTTATTACTTTATAACCTACTAAAAAAGATGAAGGTTTTCAAATTCATCTGTTTTTTGTATGTTTGTAGCTCGATTATTTGGCCACTAGCCAACCGATTTTCAGGGTTCTTTTTTAGAAACACAGGTCATGATTCAGAGGTTTCCCCATACTAATTGTACTACCTATATAATTTCATTTTAATCCGTCTTGTGGGTTTCGAGTTGTACTTAATAATGCATACATCTTTCATTTATGTTGATAGCCTCATCATTAATGAGGTCATCAATATATTATGTGAAAATTTATGCAATATTTAGTATAAATCTAAAAATATTAGTAAGATTTTGATTAAATTTGTGTGCAACCATTTTGAAATAATTTGCAATGTTTGGAAAATGTGTTGTTCCTAACGAAATAGTTGCAGTTTTACTGCCATTAAACAATAATAATTGAAAATTTTATCAAATGTAGGTTAAATTGATCAAATGAGTATTTTAAAGTTTTAATGTGAATTGCATTGTTAAACGTTTTAATTAACTGCACAATATACAAAGGATTGAGCTGAAATTTGAAAAAGAACTTTATTTAGATTACAACGCATAATTTTCTAAACGATAAATTTGAGTCCAACATTATTGACAATTATACTCAATCACTTGCTGTATTTTGGGAGATCGCTCGTTTGAAAATAAAATGTAAACGAAAAAACAATTTTGGAATTTGGTTACGGAATTCCTCAGAAAGAAAACTCCAAAGAACACTCATTAGGACTTTTATTTTTATAAATATATATATAAAAATAAACATGAAACTTTTCTATTAATAAAATGTATATTTATTTTGATATATTAAATAAAAATTTTAAAAATGTTATCGCAACTTCTCAAGCTACAACGCGCAACCTGTTGTAATTTCAGCGCTTAAGAGCTGCATCTGAATACGTAAGCTGCGTCTGATATGTGATCATTATCATTATCATTTTGGACATCGCAACGTCGCCTCGTCTTTTTTAAATTGTTGTCTAATGATTTTAACATTTCTTGGATTGCATTTGATAGCCTCATCAAAGTTTTGTTATCTTTATCAAACATTTTATTATATTTTGAATTACATTTTTCAATTCTTGTTGCAAATCATTGTTCGTTCGGTATCTCATACCAAAACCACTAATGAATTTGAATATTTAGTTTTGATTCAAGGTTTTAGTATGTATAGACTTTTTTCTTTATATTTTCTTGTCATTTTATATATTATATATATGTAATATATATAAAAGAATGAAATAAAAATTCTTCCAATGGAAAATTGTTTACTTTCCTTTTTTATGTAGGACCAGCCACTTAGAAACTTAGAACTTCTCTGGGTAATAGAGCGGTAATATAACACAGTGACACGACACGATATTGAGCTTTGCATCTTGATTTGTTAAAAAAAATCTGTTTTTCTCCAAAAACGATTCTGCCACTGGAATTGGCAAACAACTTATTTGATTTATTAGTTTACCTTTAATCTTCAAATATTTTTGAAAATATGTGTTAACCCTTAACTATGCGCATTAAAAAAATCACCCAATTAGGCGCATGGCGTCTTGCCTGACCCCAAAAAAACATTGGTAATTGAATATCAAAAAGAAATAAAACTTTATGTAATTTACTAAATTAATAATTAATAAAGTTTTTTTAATAAAATTTAATTTAAGAAACAAAAACAAAACTGAAACATTATACTTACTTAATAAAAAAAATAAAAAAATAAAACCTCTCCTTAAGCTAATTATTTATGACATAGCCGAGATCAACTTAAAGAAATTAATTAATTAGTCTCATCAGCGGTTTCTTCTATTCTACATTCAATGCATTAATACATGGAGTGTTGCTGACAATTAAATTTACGATATTTGAAGCATTTTATAATTGTTTCTAGGACATGACGAATAGCGCCTGAGCTTAGCTGTTTTTGATTTTTGGACCGTCTCGTCCACATCATGAACTTCACGGGGCCGTTTCTATGTTGTCGTTGGTGTAGCAAGAAGTTGTATGCGACATTTTTGGTAATCTTCCACACATACTGCAGCTAATTTCTTCAAGCAATCCGTCCTATGTGTGTGACATTCGTTTTGTGTGTAACAAATTCATTGATGCCAGATACGTCTACAGTATGAAAAATTACTTTAAACAGTATAAAAATACACACATACAAATAAAAATTAGCAAAAATATACTAATAGAAACTAAAATAAAACACAAGGGTAAAAACTTACCTCCGCTAAAAATGTAACGTAACTAGTCGCATGGGTCCAGCACTTTAGAGAGCAGAGCAGCAATAGGTACGCAGGTGATAATGATCTGAACTTCACTAATTTGCGTACCCCGCAGGGAGTGAGGAAGCTACAAAGAGCTTGAGCGCGCTCAAAGCTCTGTAAATATATATTTTTTGATTTCAAGTGCGCCTGATTGATTTCAAGATTTTTTAAATCAATTTTTTTCAAGTTTTTTGAGTTCATAATTTAAAAATTGTTCAACTTTTTGAAAAATTATATTTTTTGTTATTACTTGAAGTAAATTACGTCTTAAGTTTCTAGTTATTAAGTACAGATATGTTCAAAAAGTCAATTAACCAATAAATGCTGATTGGTCTCATATATTTCGAATTTTATTTCCAGAAGTGTGTCACAATACTCGAACCCACTTAATTTATTAATGCGGTCAAAATGAGAGCGCTACAGAAAATCTGTGGTATTACTCTCGCTGATCGCAATCGCAACAGTGAGATCTGTAGAAAGGATGGGATTGAAAGATTGTGTTTGTGGTAAAATGAGAAAGGGCATGCTTCGATGGTTTGGACATGTAGAAAGAATGACAGATGAAAGTTGACATAGCAGATATACA
This sequence comes from Calephelis virginiensis, assembly GCA_002245475.1. Taxonomy (NCBI): domain Eukaryota; kingdom Metazoa; phylum Arthropoda; class Insecta; order Lepidoptera; family Riodinidae; genus Calephelis; species Calephelis virginiensis. The sequence goes on from NJDC01000124.1 coordinate 163,043, forward strand.
ATGCGAATGTAGATGGATGTAGGTTCCCGGGGAGACTTAGGTAAATATTCCATGATCAAATTGCTCGGTTGTTATCCGAAGGTGGTTTCAAGAGTCTCCGAAACCGGTGTGTTTGTATGAAAGGGGTAATTAATATTTTTTAAAGAAACCAGCCAGGTTTGTTAGGATACTCTCTGCCTACTAAAGGGGCTTAGCATGAAGACATGTATGTACGTAATATTTATGTATGTTAGTAGGTACTTAAAGGTTTATCGTTGCCGAAGAAACCTCATCGTAAAACGATAGCATAAACTAATAAATAAAAATTAGTTTTTTTCGTCAGTCTCGCTAAAATTCGAAAAACACCTGATCGATTTTAATAAAATATAAAACAGATATTCCGTCATTTCCATTAGGAATAATTAATCAATAACTCATAACAAATTGACTGAATGTCCGGCGAAACAAATGATATCGTGTTTTATAAAATTAGAGGAAACAAGCAGTCATATTACAGCCGCTCTCAGACTGTTACTCTACAGAGCCTTTGATATATCGTTCATTTTAATACAATTGACAGAATATAATCGTGACACACCACACCACATTAGCAGCTTGCTACCACCGATGAGTGGATGCCGGTTTTTTCATAAAATAATGTTCATAATTCTGTTGTTTCTGAAAAAAGGAAATAGAAAACGTTCAAAGTTTTCTCCTTTTATGCAAATTGTTTTTCCTTATAACAGATAACAAGTTGTTTGCTTTAACGATATACATTTACTTTTATACAAAAAGTGATTTTACATTTTTGTATATATTTTATATACAGAGTAAAAGAGGTGTTAGTATATTGTCTGCTGTTTTTGAAAAACTTAACGTAAATTATAAATTCCTTAACAATGTACATAGATTAATTTAAAGAAAAATGTTGTGTGATGAGATTTTATTTGCAAGTATTATTCCCAGCAGCAGACTTGAGAAGTGTTCCAGATGCATAAGCTCAAATACGAAAGAATAATGATGAGAATTTCGGAAATTCCTATGAGCACTTTCTGGTTACATAGTAAGATCAGCGTCATTTCATGAAAACTATTTTCATCCAATTTACACATGCGTGCAAAATTTTAACTCAATTGGTAACCGGTAGGTGTATCACATTCTTCTTGCAAGATTCCACCCGATTCATCATAAGTTAAATAAAGAAAAACTCAATTTTAAAATATTATAAAAGAAAAGAAAGATAGAAAAAAAAATATTTGCAGAATATGAGTGTTACAAAATTATTTAGGCGTTTCTACATATTCAACCAACTTGTGGTGTGCAAAACACAAAGTGCTGGGTGACAAAGGTTAATCTTAGTACAGACAAATTGTAATATTGTGTTTACAATGTTATTGAAAATTATACTCTTTCCGATATTTCATCCGTTAATTCAAAGGTGAATAAACTAAACTATTAAGCCAATAAGCCGTAACAACAGCTAAAATACAATAAACCAGAATACTCTTCAATTACAAGAGACATAATAATATAAGCAGATGGATTTCCTGTCGACAAGAAATACCTACCGCTCACTGAATACTAAGATCTTAGCCGTCAATTGCTCACCACTGCATTGCATTGTTCACCGATTTATCAATTCTTCCAAATAGATCACAATACTAGCGAACACTGACACTATTGGGGTAAGGAAAGGTAAGTTGGCAACACTGACTTGGGAATGTTGTTGACGAACTCTACCACTCCATAGTTTAACTGAGAATTGTTGTGTTACCACGTAACATCTCAGTGAATAAGCATACGGGTCTATCGATTGCAAGAGACAGTTGTAGCGCGTAAACATCATAAACGCACAGGTCCACCTGTCCACTGTCTTGAGGCCGTGGTCTTAATATGCCAGTCCCAACCCTTCATAGAAAAACATAAAACTGTCAGCATCAAGAATAGATAAGGCGGTGAATTTCGAGCAACTTGCTTAGTAGCACTCTGCCCTCATTGGCCTTGTTAAGCCCCACCATTATTACCTTTGATGTGTGCGAGCGAAATGTGCTTGTTTTTTCGATTTCCGATAACATAGAATAAGCGAAAACAAACTAAACAAAACTACTTGAGTGTTTTTCGGATTACTTGGCGAATTTGAGCTAAACCGATTTTAAAGCCATTCAGCCTCAAATCAAATATATCGGTAGCCAATGGGACAGCCGCGGGACGGCGGGACAGCGGGACAGCGGGACTGGCAATCTGCCAACGGCAACTTTACGCGATACATCGACACCCTTATCGATACTTCCATTGGTTGTGCCACATTAACAGTTCCCAAGAATAATGTACAACTTGGACTACATACAGTTTCACTCGGGACATGGAGTTAATTAAGTATTTTGATTAAATTAAACAGTAACTTACAAAAAATGTTTTTTATTTATTTTATTTCTTTTATTTACGGATACAAGTCGGTGATTACTCGTGTAGTATTTTTTATGGAGCTGGGAGACACAAGAAACAATATGACAACATGCAATTTCTCTACCTCGTCTTCTTGAAACAAGAACACTCTTTAATGTACTTTGATTGCCTTGCTCTTTGCCTACCAAAACTAGCCAGCGCTAGCATAAACAACGAAAATAACGGAGGCGAAATTTCTCGACAGTTAAAAAAAACTAGGAAAATAATCACAAGTGGCAGCTGAACAGAATAAAAAAAAACACGGATCACCCATCAGCTTATCAATGCTTTCCGTCTTATTGAAATCTATGCTCCTCCTTTTCACACTGGCTTTACGTTAAATAGCTGGTTGGTTATCTCACTCCCCATCCTAGAGCGTGTTTTATTCGTCTAAAAATTGTAGCCCTTTTGTGGACACAGGCATAATCCTGGCAGTATGTTGTACAGTGGTACATATAGTTCAAATTCAAGTTAGAACACTCATTGTAAAGTGACCGAACAACTTTGACTCTGGAAAGTAGAGAAACATTGAAACTTATAGCTCATTTTACATAATATATACTTACCTATAATAAGCCAAGGTAATTTACACTTTTCCTTCAAAAAAATGGGTCTCAATTGTTATTGAACTACATTGCATATTTTTCTCAAAATATAACGAAGCAAATTTAATAAATTTATTAAAAAAAAGATAATTTTAATTGCTCGCCTTAAAGGCAAGAAACCCTTGTACAGTGATTAATTAATGTTATCTAGAACTGTATGAATTAGTACTGTAAAATAGATATCACCAATTTACATCAGCATCAGCTGTTATCGTTTGAAAAGTTTGCTTTAGAATTCAGTTTTCCAATGGTTAAAGTTAACTAGTGCACCGGAAGAGGGTGGCGCGACATGAAAACAAGATAGAACACTGACTGACTCGTACGAGTATAATAGACTGACCTACCTCTCGCTTTCACAACTAGAATAGTCCGTTTCTATTCCAAACTTAGCTCGAACTCAAGTTGATATCTGTTACACGATATTTCTCGTCGTGCTTTATAAATGCCGACTAATTATATATTCTTAAATTACTACACATTCAACGCGTATAAAGTTTGTACGCTGCTTGTAACTGTATTTGTAAAGACTTATTTAATAATTCACATTGAAAGAAAACGGAAAAAAATACATTTCTTCTTATAGCTATATGAAAATAAATTGCTCTTCGTTAGTTTCGCTACAACTCACGAACAGTTGGGAAGGTTTAAAAAATAAGAAAAAAGAAAAAACTGCGAGGAAACTAGGAAAAGCAACATTATAATCTTCCTATACAAACAGAACGGGTGAAACAAAATTCACTGGACCAGCTAGTACTCGTAATATATAAAAAAAGGATATGTCGCTCGTAGACTTTACATGAACTTGAAATCGACAAATAAAGTTTTCGAAGTGAAAACTTCTTTAGCGGCGTTGCGCACTTTTTTTGAAATGAGTGAAAACTTCTAAACTCGCCTCAGGACACGTGACCTGATCGAACATTCGTAAGACGGCGCAAATCACTTAAGCGAATGTTCGTGTTTTCATGTTTGTGTACGAATAAATGAATATTATATTTTACTACATATATGATAGTACTTTGATACTGATAATTAAAGCAATTCGTGCAAAATTATTCCCTAGCCGTTCCAAAATATCAAAAATGCACAACGTTAATGTTCAAGTTTTCACTTCTGCCGCTACTCCTGGAGTGCAACCTGTCAATTTTTTGTAGGGTACATATTCTACCAGTCGACTCGCCTTAGTTTTTTTCTACGAAATGATTATTCGTATAAACGTGTTCACTTTTTAAATTTTTAAGATAACTAGTCACATTTGCTTTGTCATTTGTTTTGGTAAACTATAGTGAATTTATTTCTTGACTGTCAAGTTTCGTTGGTATCACCTCTAATCTTACAATAAGCACATATATTTTAAATAACTATGAAAACGTGAAATATTGTAGTATAGAAATATTCCATTATCATACCCATAAACAAACATACTAATTTAATAAAAATCGGTGCAGTTGTTTCGGAAAAGATTGAGCATAAACATGAATCAAAATTTTTAAACACTATGTTTTAAATTACGTAAATTTGTATAGTTTATGCCATTTGTCAGAAATTTTTAATAACGTGGTAAAACTGAACTTTTGTAAACTCTAAGCCAGCAACTTTATTGCAAATTTAAGAATTACCCACAAGCTTAATTTATCTGATCTAATTTATTCATCAGTACTTCAGCTATGTACTTTATTTGAAAAAAAATGTAGAAAATGCCATCGACATTGACCAGTTTTACTCAAAAGTATACGAAATTTAATAAAACTGCCAATTTTTTCCGGCGCTAGAACTGAACAAAATGACCACGTAAGCACTGACACTAAAAGAAAGACAGAGAAGAGCAGAACTAATGAAAATTCAATTGAATTTATTGTTGAATGGCCCTTCATTGTGTAAGGCACAACATACTCTGGCAATGTCACGATGTGTAGAAGACACGTTAATTGTCTAAAGCCCGATTTTATCTTATTACATGGAACACTTAACCAAAGTCAAACTGAGACCTGAAACGAACTGAAACAAATCAAACAACACGAGGCAGACCACAGAAAAAATGCAGAAGAGCTCTCGCAGCAGAACACATATTTTCTACGCTACTGTAGACGATATGGTTATATTTCTCCATTTGGGAATAAAATGGAACGTTTCTGGGCATATAACAGACGCAAATATTCTACAAAGGTACAACTGACCATGGAAAAGCATTGTTTTATTAAGTCCAGCCAAGCTATCTTTAATGTATGCCCTTGCGCTTCGTTCACGGTCGTAGCGAAACTAAGCTTAATCGGAAATATATATAGCCTTTTGAATAGGAATGGAAAATTTTTGGATTACGTGGAATCATAACATTTCACTATTTTCAACGCCAGTAAAGATGGTGGCGCTAATTATGTTCCGTTTTCATAACGTAATTTAGCAGTATCTAAATTTCGCATTTGCATAAATTTCAATTAAAGCTTGGGTTCGGGTACATCTAACAACTCAAATGCACAAAGAAGTGAATTTGTTTTAAAAATCTAGTGGCACCATCTATCAGAGGTGGCGGGTAACACTTGTTGTTATCTTTTGGTGTTGATTTTTTTTAAATGCTTATTAAATTTAATATATCATCAGTACAGATTCATTAAAATTTATTATAATTTTTGTAACAAAGAGCCAGTTCACTAATGGTCAGCTTTCCACCTTAAAAATTACGAAAGGTCCCATAACATTATTTCTTCTTCTTCAATTTCGCTGATACTTTTTGTTTTGTCAATTAATATAAGGAGAAGGTTTTGGTGAACGAAAAAATGATGTAAGTTTAAAAGGACATTAAGAAAAGAATTCTTCAATTATAATTTAAGACGGGAAACGTTATCGGGTCATTTAGTGGTAAGTAAATATCCCTTGACCAATCAAACTGAATCTACTACTTATTAATAATGAGGACAGATAAAGTTTTTTGGCAACTTTACTTGAACCCACAGTCACGCCAAAAAAAGTGTTTGTATTTTTACCACCCAAAGTAAGTAAATTATAGCCTTATGTTATTGATGCTACTCAACCGTACTAATATATTTACATATACACCATGTAAATGACAGCGTAACAAAAAATGCAACCTTGGATTCTGTACATGATAGACATGCATATGTAATTGGAATTTTGTGTCGGAAATTTCTTGATTTTTTCAAAGAAAACGTATTTTTTTATTTTTTTCACCAATCTTTCATTAATACTATCTCATGCACCCGATTTTTATTTAATATCAAATAAATCACGCATTATTTACTAAAAACAGCAATGTAATAAAACAGCGTATTAGGTCGGCATATACAGCTCGCAACGCGCAGCTTAATACTACTATACTTTGTTTGCTATACCTTGCGGGCTGAAAAATTGCTAAATATTCAACCATTTGTTTCCGACATTAACTGTAAAATGAATTTTGAAGTCTGATATGTACTCGTATCTTACTACTACAGAATTTTTCGTTACGGTGTCAAGTACACCGTATATACTGGACCGAATATTAAAATTGAATAAGTACATCCCGGTGGCAGGTTGGCTCTTTGGTCTGGTGTACCACAGAGCGATCACGCCAGCGCTGGGGTAGGTATCATTTTATCGTCTCGCTTAGCCTCAGGCCTGAAAGAGTATGGTTTGATTGGTCCGAGACTGCTCTGGGTCCGTATTAAACTTGGAGTCACGCGAGTTTTTGTGTTAGCAATCTATGCTCCGGTCAACTCGTCGGCGACTCGTGACCTGGAAAAGTTTTGAGATCCTGCAAGGGATGTTCTGGATATGGTTGAAGGAAATGAAAAAGTGATTATGTGTGGTGACTTGAATGGTTGGGTTGGGACACGACGGGACGGTTACGAGACCGTTCTTGGACCCTATGGTGATAAGAAAGTGAATGATGCTGGTAAGCATATTGTAGATTTATGTGTGGAAAGAAATCTTCTTGTGTCTAACACAATATTTCAGCATAAGGACATACATACGTATACATAGAGAAGGAATGATCAAATGAGTATGATAGATTTAATTTTGGTTGATAGTCGCCTCCGGAAGTGTTTAATGGACACGAGAGCCTTCAGAGGCCCAACTCTTAACACGGACCACTACTTGGTTATAAGCCGGTTTAAGAAGTGGAGGCACTGGCGAGTACGTATTTCAATTGGAGGGCTTGAAAGGATTAAGAGTGAAAAGTTGCAAGACCCGAGTGTAGGAAGCATGCATGAGAGTCAAGTCCAAGACTGGCTGAATAGTGTGTGCCTACCGGACTTAGACGTGGATGACTGTTGGAATGTTTTGAAAGATAGTATGGTTGATGGTACGAAAGAGGTATGTGGGAGTGCAAAGATGCACAAGTCTATGAATGGTGACGCATGGTGGGATGAGGAGGTAAAAGCCTCAGTTGAAAGAAAGAAGAAAGCTTGGCTAGAATATAAAGCATATTTGCAGTCGAATGACAGTATGAAAGATTTGAAGAAAGAAATGTACCGTTGTTGCAAAAATATCACCAAACACTTCGTGAAAGGGAAAGTATGAAACTAGAAGAGAGGTTAGCTAAGAACTTCGAGATGAACACCAAACTCTTTTGGAGGGAGGTGAATAAGTCTCGGAGTTGTTCGTCTGCCTCCAGAATGAATAGAATTAAGTCTAAGAGTGGTGATATTCTTACAAGCACGCATGACGTGTTAAAACGGTGGAGTAAATTTTATGGAGATATGTATGAATGTGCCCATGATGCTGCCGCTGGGTCCGAGTACTCATATGACTCGGCATGAGGCATCTGACGGCATTATGATGGAAGAAGTTGAATGGGCGATAAGAAGTATGAACTATGGTAAGGCTGCGGGAGTAGATATGGTTACAGCTGAGATGATCAAACTTGGTGGTCCTGCCGTCCAGGACTCTTTCTGGGTTCTTTGTAACAAGTGTTAGAAGACCGGCAGAGTACCCGAAGACTGGCGACGTGTGGTCATCGTGCCCTTGTATAAAGGCAAGGGTTCACGTATGGACTGTACAAGTTACAGGGCCATTAGTTTGAACAGTTTAGCATCAAAAGTGTATGGAAAAATAGTTGAAAGGAGGATGCAAGGGATGTCCGATGGAACATTGTGGGAGGCTCAAGGCGGTTTCAGATCTGGAAAAGGATGTACGGATCAAGTGTTTTCGCTCCGCAATATTGTAGAGAAGCATCTGGCTGTTGGTCAGAAGGTTTTCTGCGGTTTTGTGGACCTCGAAAAAGCGTTTGATAGGGTTGTACGTAAGGAAATTTGGGACATTTTGCCAGATTATGGGACAGTCGGGTCCTTGCTGCGTGCGGTGCAGTCACTGTATTTAGACTGTAAAGCATGCGTGCGGGTGGATGGCAACATATCGCTTGGTTTGATGTTAATATTGGCGTCAAGCAGGGTTGTGTGTTGTCAGCGCGCTTGTTTATCTTATATTTGGACAAATGTCTTGAAAGGTTAAGATCATTGAATGTGGGAATGCGTATGGGTGACCAAGTGGTAAACTGCCTGCTTTATGCAGATGATGCTGTACTTTTGGGCTCTACACCATCTGAGCTGCAAACACTGGTCACAGTATGGAAGGAGATTGTAAAGAAAGGGGCTTACATTTGAATGCGATGAAAACCAAAATAATTGGTGTTTGAAAGAGACGTAGCTAGAACGGATGAAAGAGTTTTGGTTGATGATGTAGTGCTGGAACAAGTGAATGAAATTTTATATCTTGGTTGTGCTTTTAGCAGGGATGGAAAGTACACCGCGGATGTAGAGAGGAGAGTGAGTGCAAGGAATAGTGTGAATGGAGCGTTGGGTAAGCTATTCCAAAGCGAGGTTTTGAGTCAAAAAGCAAGACTCGCTTTGACTAATTCTGTGCTTATTTCAACGTTATTGTATGGAAGCGAGAGTTGGGTATTATGTCAGAAAGAGCATGAAAGTAGGATAAATGCGGTCGAAATGAGAGCACTACGGAAAATCTGTGGTGTGATGCTCGCTGACCGCATTCGTAAGAGTGAGATCCGAGAAAGAGTGGGATTGAAAGAAAGTGTTGGTGTTAAAATGCGGAAGGGCATGGTCTGCTGGTTCGGTCATGTGGAAAGAATGACAGATGAAAGATTGACAAAGCAGATATATAATGCGAATGTGGATGGATGTAGGTACCCGGGGAGACCAAGGCTGACATTTCACGATCAGAGCAATCGGATATTATCTGAGGGTGGTGTCAAGAGTCTCCGAAACCGGCGTGTTTGCATGAAAAGGGTTATGAATGTGAAGGAAGCAAAACAGGTTTGTCAGGATCGTGAGGTCTGGCACTCGATACTCTCTGCCTACCCCGTAAGGGACTTGGCGTGAAGATATGTATGTGTGTATTAAATACATACCCAGAACTATTTATTTGATTTTTTATTTTACACGTAATAGAGATGAACAGAGGGAGCATACAAATAATAAATACAGTACAAAAGGCGAACTTATCTCTAACAAGATAGTATGTCTTACTGCTTAGCTAAGATAGAGAAAAAACAATACAAAATAATAATTGATAGGTAGACAGTGTACAAGCTAAAAATATAGAGATAAAAAACGACGAGTTGCACTCCGGGAGTGCCAGCGGAAGTGTAAACTTGAATATTAACGATGTACATTTTTGACATTTTGGAATGGATAGAGAATAATTTTGCACGAATTACTTTAATGATCAGTATGAACGTACTATCATTATTTCGCAGTTCATGACTATAGACAAGATTTTTAAAATGTAAATCATTGGTTTCACCACAAAATAGACGTCCGTTTTGTGACCTCAAGGTTATCTGCGGGCTTAAAAAAGTTCTGCGGTCGATTTAAAAGTGTTTCCCTTCAAACCTTGAAGCGGTACGAATCGGAGAATAATATTAAATTTATTATGTTAAAAACGGTATGGCGTTTCATATTTCCTTCATTAGATTTCACTTGGTTTAAAAACCAAAACGTATAAAATTATTATAATTGGACAGTGAGACGGCCCTCGGGAAACGCTCCTAATTTTGACATTACTCTGTAAATTAACACAGTCCTCGTAAACATTTTAACAGACCTTTAATATTTTTCACAAAACAAAATATACAATTCATAAGTGGTAGCGATTAAAATGGTGGTTAGTTTATAAAATATCCGCCATAGAAGAGATAAAAGAAAAAATAAATGTAAGCTTCCCCTTGTTGTTCCAGATGGACTATTACAGATGCGTTACCGAATTTTGAGCAATGAATCTCCGGAACAACTAGTGAAATATAATATGTTGGACCACTAAAACTTCGAATGCCAAGTGAGTTTATTTGTCCTCGAAAGATCATTAGCTACTCTCAATGCACTGTAGTGCCAAGTACAGTATAGAAAGAAACACTGTTTCATTAAACATAAGAGCATACACACGAGCAAACGTTTTACCTGATGGAAAGTGATCATCGTCAACCACGGACATCCCTAACACCAGGAGTATTAGAGATACGTTGGCAATCTTTTAAGAATGAGCAAGGTAGCTATGTAAACATATTTTTTAAAGTTTCCTTAGACAAAAATATTAGAGATCGCTTTATTAATATAAACTAAACTATAAACATCTTTTTTTTATGATATTGGAAAGCAAACAAGCAGACGGATTTCCTGATGGTAAGAAATTCACGCCGCGTAGAGACACCAAAGGGTGTAATGGTGCGTTGCCAACCTGAGACCAGGATGTTAGGCCTCCAGCAAAAGTAAGTTTACCGGCTACCTTACCCTTCGAACCGGAACACGTCATGACGTTATGGCGGCAGGAATAGGTAAGGCGGTGGTGTCAATCCGAGCGAGTCGCTGCTAAACTCTACCACCTAGTCAGATGTCACGGTGCTAGTGACGGTGAGCCTATGCTCGCCTTTAACGAACTTATTTTATTTTTTTTATCTGAGAGGTCAGCAAACAAGCACACAGCTTTTATGATAGTAAGAGATAACCGTGACCTCTTGGGTACGGTATCCAGTAGCCGCAACAGGCTTCCCAAGGTGCTTGGCAGAGAGGCACATGATCTATTCTACTCAGCGTAACCGGACCAATCCTTATTTGTGTTTACTTTGTTCTAAGTTTGGTTTTAAGGTGTAAGTTTGGTTTCAAAGTATTCATTAATTCATATACTTTTTTCTTGAAGGTTCTTAAGTCATATTCGCTTGGAGATACCGCTTTTGGTAACTGATTTTATAAAGGTGTTGTGCGGGTTACAAAATGTCTTCAGAATCACACGGTTGTAGACCGCCTCACTTACCAAAGTGATATTAGTACTTTGAAGCGATGTTCGAAGTGGAAACTCAGCAGCAGGAATCAAACCAAATAACTCATCAGAGCAGCTGATTTTCGTGTGCACTGTTGCGACCTTGGTGATATTATCACTTGATTTTGTAAAATTTTGGAGTATCATAACGATATTCTGACAAAAAAAGTGTTTAATAATTTTAGTGATATTTGTTAAATGCTAGAAAAATCTCTTCTAGATCGGTATATGAATTCTTCAGTGCATTGAAAAATATCTTTCTGCTGCCTTTCTTCTTACATAAGCAAAACCTAAATAGACCTAGAACTAAATCGTTCTTACGAGGTGTCTTATTGCTACGACGTCTGAATCTGAGTATGGAATCTCAGAGAAATAGAGGGCAATATTCATGTTCATGTATTTAAAACAGTATTGAAATCTAAAACGGTTTTTGTTTTAACTAAAAGGCTTTTATGAGACTTTTTTTCTTTAGCATACACTGTGAACAAGCACACTTCTGGTGGTAGGTGGCCGGTTGCCTTGTCGATAGAGGCACTATCCTACACGCAGTTAGCCGTGGCTCCGCTCCACGGACCACCAACGCAGCTCGGGTTCGATTTGTGACAGCATTTGTGATGAACATTTAGATGTCTCCATTTTCGGATCTGGCTGTTTAATAAATTTATTCTGGGATCTGTTTAAGTACTTCTGTATATAAGAATCTTTGACTAACAACACACATAACATTGGCATAAACTTTGCTTGCTTGTTTGTTTAGTTTGGGTTATATTCAATTTGTGGAATTTGTTCAGAGGTATTTATTTATCCCTATAAGGCTTTCTGCAATTTCAGATAAAGATGATGAGGAAATACTGTAGATACCTAAAGCTATTTTTTAATAATTATTGATTCAGTAGATTGTTTTGGTTTTTGATTATTTTCATAATTACATTGTTTTGCAGTACCTAGCGCATTTTTATATATATTATAAGTAGAGTTTGGATTATATAAAAAGTCCAGAAATCTAATGATTTTTTGCAAGAATGAATAGTCCGTAATGATACAAAACAACTTTGAGCGTTTTTGCCTGAAATAAAATAGGTTTCAAACATTACTTCTGACCGAATTTCAAAAAACATCTGGTATTTCGGTAAAAAGACAAAAAAGAATCAACGACTAATTACATGTTAAGATACAAATCTATTGCCTTGTTGTTTCGTGTAAGCAAAATATAATTATTTTTATTTCTTCCACCAACTAATTTGCCATTTTTGATGGTTTTTATTTTATTTTAGGTTTTATGTAGAGAACAGAGTCTGAATATAACGAATATGGAGATATTGCAATGGATGTGTGTCATGTCACACAAAGACAAAACTTCTTATACCGTTAATAAGCCGTTACTACTTGTTGATGTCGGGTGGTATAAATTTCAACGTGGCAGCTGGTTATATCATCATCATAATTTCAGCCATAGGACGTCCACTGCTGAACATAGGCCTCTCCCGTCGATTTCCACTTCGACGGGATGGAAGCGGCCTGCATCCAGCGAGACCCCGCGACCCTCATAAGGTCGTCTGTCCATCTCGTGGGTGGCCGCCCTACGCTTCGCTTGCCGGTGCGTGGTCTCCACTCGAGAACTTTTCAGCCCCAACGGCCATCAGTTCTCCGCGCTATGTGCCCCGCCCACTGCCACTTCAGCTTGCTAACCCGGCTGGCCATGTCGATGACTTTCGTTCGAATGCGGATCTCCTCATTTCTGAATCGATCTCGCAGGGAAACCCCGAGCATAGCCCACTCCGCTGGTTACATATACTCAGGTAATTACCAACGAGACCACTTATAGTAGAGTGCTGTGCAGCACCTTGCCCAGGTAGAAATACACCATCTTATTAATTCCTGCTGCCGTAATGGCAGTATCGCGTTTGAGTTCGGAGGATAGGGTAGCTGGTAGACTTGCACAATAGGAATAGCATCTTGGCCACCCGCTCCTGCCACCATATGGACCCGGTAGAAATGCAATAGGCCCACAGGCCAGCGACGCACCAATTTCATCTAAAATGTATGTTGGCCACGGTTCTCTCCAATCATCAATAGAGCTGTGCACATGTTCGCTGACCTTTTACATACAGAAAAACTAGCTTCTATTCGATACACTCGTAACTAAATTCAGACCACTAAATACGGATTAAACAATATTTGTAGCCAACGATTATACCTAATAATTGATTTTATTATTGGATACAAATGATGCAACGAGTTGGAGTGCCTTGGCCACACCACAGTTAGCGGTACTGAAGGCTTAGTTCTAAAGCGATCAACATAATATAGGGGTACGTGTTATATACATTGTACTTTGTGCACATAGCTCATTATACGGTACATCGCTGCCTGACATAGCTTCCGCCAACATCCTCGCTCGCTGAAGTGTTGTGACTCGGTAAATTATTCAAGCGTCTCTCTTGTTTACTTTTATTTGCGTTTAAGAAAGCAATTTGGGAAATGCTTCGCAAAAGATGTCTTTAATTTGTGGGTACACACGTGGAAAACAAAATAATTTACATATACGTCCCGGAGTTCAATTATAAAGCAGGAAATAAGATTATCAAATTCGAATTTCTTATTGATATTTTTTATTTGATTCGTTGGTTGATCCAATAATATGCTACATTTTGCCTTTATCATTATATTAGTCCAATCGGCTCTAGCAAAGTCACTGAATAAATCTCCTGAGTGAATCTGTAGTATATTTACAACATAGAAAGAATAAAATCATACACCACCATCTATTAAAATCTGCTTGAACTTTTTATTGAACTGTATAGCCAAAATAAATAAAAACCTCGTGGTAAGTTTAACTGAGTTTTTAATGAAATTCTTTTTACTTTCTAAACATTTTGATATTATTTTGTTTGTTTAGATGCATTTATCCTTATTACAAAATGACATTAAGTTTTGAATTGCATAAAACCAAGATATCAACAATAAAAATTTTACGTTGTACTAGTAATACATGGGTTCTCAACGAAGTGGGTGTGCTAAGTGTACCCATTGTAGTAAATATACAACATAAAGACAATTACACATCTTCTACCAATTTTTTTTGTTGTTTTGTTAAATTTGCGGGATAATCAAATCACAGATATCCTACAAGAATCAGATATTGATTTGTCAGATTACGAGGACCCGAAAAAAGACGTCCCTTTGGTGTGAAACTCTGATATCAGTGACTCTGACTCTGGTTCTTCGAGTGGTCCGAACTCAGAAGAAACAACGGAATCCGAATAATCTTTGTGTTCTTTTGTTGTATCTCAGAGACTTTATCGCGGGTGGATGGAACAATCGATGGGAGATGGCTGGCTAATAAGCCAGTTTTGATTACATCAACTCTATATGCCGCTTCTTCTCCAGAATATTATAGACAATGGTCAAAACGCAACAGAAGATATGAGATCCTTAGTCGCTCAGAAATTACCAAGAACTATAACCGGTCACGGGGGGCATTGACATGGCTGAAAGGATGTTGTCTGTGTCTTCTGCACTGGCGCGAAACAAGAAGTAGATTCTGCGATTCATTACTAATATGGTGGATCTATCAGTGTGTAAATCTTGATTACAACTAAAAGACCGTGAAATTCAGCGCAAGAAACCCAATGAAAAAGATTCCTCAAATGAGAGATATTGTTTTATAGAGTTCCACAAACCAAAGTTTAGAGATACTATTGTTGTTAATAAGTTTTTTTAAGTTTGAGCTTCTTTAACGCTATATTTATTTTATATAGAGATATTCTTTAATATTACATTAGATTTTTACTCAGCAAATGTAAGGAAAAAATACAGTTATTTGATCAAACAATTTCTATGTTGTAAATAAACTTCATTTTTCATATCATTTTTTTCTATCTTTTCAGATAGTTTTGTTACCTATTTAGGCGATGATGATAGTTTTTTTTGAAATTCCTGGAAAAAAAGTTTATGGTTCTCAGGAGGTTAACGGTATGAAAATATTAGGTGATTCGGTTAAATACAACTACTTTGGACATAGGATAGCATGTGGAGTTAGATAAATGCTTATCAATACCTAGTACAAGAGTGTTTGACAAATCTTAAACAATAACAATCAATAATAACCCACGATGCAAAAGACAAATGAAAAGGCCAACCTATTCTAGCCATGCGTTCACAGCGAAATTTGTACGGAGAGACGAATGTATTCTTATTACTTCCCTCATTTGTTATCTTAATAGGATCTAGAGGAAGCAATAACAGTGTTAGGACAAGTAATTGCACTGTCAATGACGCAGTCACAGCGCGATAATTCGATAACATGCCCCCGAGCTCCTCTTAATTACCACCAACCGACTGCACACGCATTATATTGACTGTGTAGGCCAAGAGCTAACTCAAAAATTTAAATCTTGTATTTGTAATACTGGTGAATAAAGAAGTTATAAGATTGACGTGTCTGCGTGTATTTGTGTTTATGTATGATCTGTCTATGGCTTCATAAACTTTGGAAGCGATATCGACGCAGATTTCTTTGTTTGGAAGCTGGCGTTATCGAGATAGTTCTTAGCCACATTATACGAACACATCGGTATTGTTGGGAATTTTTTTTAGTTGTAGAACTAATAAGACAAATAATATTTTTTTCTTCTAACAAGAAATAAATGTAAATAACTAAATACAAATTATTAAACCATATTATTGACGCTAGTGCTACGGTTAAATCTTCAATAAACATCTAAAATTGTAAATTATTAATATTTAAATTATGAGTGTTACATAACCTTAATTGTGGTATGGTGTGGTAGCACTAGCCGACTCCTATTGTTCTAAGCCTCTGGACCATATTTACATATAATATTCATATATAAAATTATTTCAATTTATTCAAAACAATGAAATTATAAGAGGAAATCAAAATAAAACATTTCAGAGTTCCCGGACCCAGGAGTTCAACCGGAAACCTTATAAAGTTAGCTCCAACACCACTAAGCCAGAGATGAGGTAACAATTTTAACAAATTTATATATATTTTTACTAACATATTCAATTCAATTCAATTCAATTACCATTTATATAAAAACACCAAACATATATGAAACACAAGCTCATTTTATTATATGTATACGTTTTAAGTTATTGAAATAAAGTTTAAAGAAAGTAAAAAAGTATAATCAATCGATAAATAACGTATATAATATATAATTAATATACATAATAATTTTCATTTCATTTAATCTGATAGTATAAGATCACAATGTTTTTCATAAAAATTACAATTTCTTTTATAATTTTATTAAAAATAATAAAAGAATTTGTGTTGCCCATCTAATTCCTTTTAGAATAACATTATCAGGTAACCTTTAAATTTGGGTAAACAAAAACGTCAAGTTTTTTTCATAACTATTTACTATACACCTATACACCTTTGAAAGTAAATTTTGTAGAGATTGTGCATATTGAATTTTTTGCACCATTATTTGCCTATTATTATTTATTATTTAATGTAATTGAATAGTAAACACCAAGGGCACTCCAACTCGTTGCATCATTTGTATCCAATAATAAAATCAATTATTAGGTATAATCGTTGGCTACAAATATTGTTTAATCTGTATTTAGTGGTCTGAATTTAGTTACGAGTGTATCGAATAGAAGCTAGTTTTTCTGTATGTAAAAGGTCAGCGAAAATGTGCACAGCTCTACTGATGATTGGAGAGAACCGTGGCCAACATACACTTTGGTTGAAATTGGTGCGTCGCTGGCCTGTGGGCCTATTGCATTTCTACCGGGTCCATATGGTGGCAGGAGTGGGTGGCCAAAGTGCTAGTCCTATTGTGCAAGTCTACCAGCTACCCTATCCTCCGAACTCAAACGCGATACTGCCATTACGGCAGCAGGAATTAATAAGATGGTGTATCTCTACCTGGGCAAGGTGCTGCACAGTACTCTACTATAAGTGTTCTCGTTGGTAATTACCTGAGTATATGTAACCAGCGGAGCGGGCTATGCTCGGGGTTTCCCTGCGAGATCGGTTCAGAAATGAGGAGATCCGCATTCGAACGAAAGTCATCGACATGGCCAGCTGGGTTAGCAAGCTGAAGTGGCAGTGGGCGGGGCACATAGCGCGGAGAACTGATGGCCGTTGGGGCAGAAAAGTTCTCGAGTGGAGACCACGCACCGGCAAGCGAAGCATAGGACGGCCACCCACGAGATGGACAGACGACCTTATGAGGGTCGCGGGGTCTCGCTGGATGCAGGCCGCTTCCATCCCGTCGAAGTGGAAATCAACGGGGGAGGCCTATGTTCAGCAGTGGACGTCCTTTGGCTGAAATTATGATGATGATGATGATGTAACCAGCTGCCACGTTGAAATTTATACCACCCGACATCAACAAGTAGTAACGGCTTATTAACGGTATAAGAAGTTTTGTCTTTGTGTGACATAACACACACTCATTGCAATATCTCCATATTCAATATATTCAGACTCTGCTCTCTACATAAAACCTAAAATATAAAAAAAACCATCAAAAATGGCAAATTAGTTGGTGGAAGAAATAAAAATAATTATATTTTGCTAACAAAAAACAACAAGACAATATTGATGGAAGAAAGCGTTACTTTACGGAAATCCATACTTAAATCCAAATAAAATTATTTAATTTTGCAATTTTCCGCCAAAAAAATGTATACGTATTATGGCGTAACAAAACAGGCAAAATAGTGCGCTAAGATTGAATTGGACTTACCGGAAGCTAAAACCTCCAAATGTATCCAGCTCGACACAACACACATCACTAAACTGTTTTATTAGCACCAACATACACACTCGACTAAAAACTCAACGTACGTTTCGCTTCGTAACCGAAGCATCATCAGGAGAATTTGACTGCACTCCATGAAAGTCCAGTATCTGCTTCCGGTAAATTCAATTCATTCTCAGCGCACTATTTTGCCTGTTTTGTTAAGCCATAATACATTTTTTTGGTGGAAAATTGCGAATTTAATAATTTTATTTGGATTTAAATAGGCATAAGACTTGAATTCTTATATGTATTTAGTGGTTGATTCTTACCCTTCTTTCCTTTTTAAGTATTAAATACAAAATATTCAACAACTCTATAACCTTATACCTTTATATATTTCCATATCATTTTAATTCGATATTTTTCCTAATTTATTAATTAGGAAAAGTACCGCAGAGCGGGTTAGGGCGTTCCCTGGAGGCAACGCGTACCGATCCGCCCTCGTCGGTACGAAAAGAGGCAGATACGGCAATGGGGGCCGCCACTCATCACGCCAGGCCAGCACAAAGCATCAGGCCAGGCGTGACGGAGACTAAGCGAAAAGGTAGTGATAAATTTGATCTCCCCGGTGGCAGGTTGGCTCTTTGGTCTGGTGTATCACAGAGCGATTACGCCAGCCCTGGGGTAGGTATCATTCTGCTCTGGGTGCGTAGTAAACTTGGAGTCACGCGAGTTTTTGTGGTAGCAATCTATGCTCCGGTCAACTCGTCGGCGACTCATGACCTGGAAAAGTTTTGGGATTCTGCAAGGGATGTTCTGGATATGGTTGAAGGAAATGAAAAAGTGATTATGTGTGGTGACTTGAATGGTTGGGTAGGGACGCGACGGGACGGTTACGAGGCCGTTCTTGGACCCTATGGTGATAAGAGAGTGAATGATACTGGTAAGCATATTGTAGATTTATGTGTGGAAAGAAATCTTCTTGTGTCTAACACAATGTTTCAGCATAAGAACAGACATACGTATACATAGAGAAGGAATGATTAAATGTGTATGATAGATTTGATTTTGGTTGATAGTCGCCTCTGGAAGTGTTTAATGGACACGAGAGCCTTCAGAGGCCCAACTCTTAACACGGACCACTACTTAGTTATTAGAAGGTTTAAGGGTCTGTTTAAGAAGTAGAGGCACTGGCGAGTACGTATTCCATTTGGAGGGCTTGAAAGGATTACGAGTGAAAAGTTGCAAGACCCGAGTGTAGGAAGCATGTATGAGAGTCAAGCCCAAG
>NJDC01000125.1:0-23844 GCA_002245475.1 Calephelis virginiensis
GCATAGAATACAAACAGTATAAAATATGTCAGTATATTTACATAGCTTAATGTTATATCAAATTGCAAGATTTATCAAATTTCACACAAACTCTATTAGCAAGATTGGTTCACAACTAAGGCTTGAAATACCGTTGTTTTTGGAAACCGTTAATTACGATCTTGAAGCGATACTAGTACCAAAGATGTACCAGTACTGTGAATCCCGGTACCAGACTTAGTACCAGTATTATTGGATAAAGATTTTATACAGGTATTAGTACGATGTTTAAAAATATATCATTCTTTTTTTGGTAGAAGACATATTTTATTTAAATAAAATACCTAAAAATTTTAATTGGCAACGTCGCACTTGTACCTATTTAACGGGCACCTGCTGTATTTTTCGGCAATAGTACACGTACTTGCTTACTATCGTTATCGGGATGGTACCGGTATCCCCACTTTGGAAACGGTATCCAGTTATCGAAATTGAAATGGCTAGAGCTGCTAAGTACGGGCAAAGAGTTTGTACAGATTTTGGTATCGGTTCCAAGCCTTGGTTACAATCAAAGTTACAACCAACGATAAATTCATAATCTTTCCAGCCATTACTCTCTGGAGTAGTGTGTGTTGCTCGTCTTATTTGTTTTCTTATGATAATGAAAGGCAAACAAGCAGACGGATTTCGTGATGGTAAGAAATTCACGCCGCTTAGAGACACCAAAGGTGGTAATGGTGCGTTGCCAACCTGAGGCCGGGATGTTAGATCTAGAATAAAATGTACCGACTACCTTATCCTCCGAACCAGAATACGTCAACGGCGAGCACTGACGTTATGATGGCGAGAGTAGGTAAGACGGTGGTACCAATCCAGGTGAGTCGGTGCGAAACTACTACCTAATCAGATGTCACGGTGCTAGTGACGGTTAGCCTATGCTCGCCTTTGCTTGGGGCCGTTTGCTAGTTTACCTTCCAATGTCATAAAAAAAGGATTGGTTTGAATTGTTTGGAAATTGTTAGGAATCTTAAATATGTTCTTCCGTGTGTCCAATTTTTTTCTCTCTGTGCTATATTTCTAGCTAGTCGTTTTCGGTCTTTAGCATATTCTTTTTGACTTTATTTAAATTTTGACAAATAGCTTACTTCGCTATTCAATTTCACAAAAGAAACTGTTGTATACTTGTCATCGTATGCACTTTTAGTGCTTTTTATAATTAGTGCCATATAATCTATTTCTAAATTATTTTTTTCAGATTAAACTTATTGTTATCGATTCAATTACATTTCCATTTAAAGAGGGAATAACTCTTAAACAGAGGACGGGTTTATTGTTTAGATTGATGGCTGACTTACACAAAGTAGCAGAAGAGAATCAAATAGCGGTATGTAGCAAATTTTTTTTTATCAATCTTCAATTAAAGCTATCTTCAAACTGAATTCAAAGCATTCAAATGGTGATAGTGGTAATGTATAGTATTATTCCACAAGTATACCGGGAAACTGTGAGGATAGAGTTCGATTTTTGACTGGGGCAGGCGTTTGTGTGATTGACATAGACGTATATATTTCGGTCTTTAGGTGTTGATAATATTAATATGTAGAAAAGGTATCTTCACGCCCATATCCCCGAAGAGGTAGGCAGAGGCACAATCAGGGCACCCACGACTAGCCGAAGACACTAAGTCCCACAATGTGATAGGTGGCAAGCTTGTCGCCAACCGGGCACATATCCAATCCCGGACAAAATTTTTTTTATTAGAAAATTGGAAAACCCAAATTTTCTTTTTGTTGCCCGACCCGGATTCGAACCCGGGACCTCGTGCAGTCAATTCCAACACCTGAACGGCTCGACCGCAGAGAGATTATTATGGTATCTCTATAAATATTTTTGTTGACTAACGCTCCTCACATAGGTATTTGTATAATTTGCTTGCTTTGGGGCTAGATGAATTTGTCCAAAGCTTAGATTACCTTAAATCTATGGTCCAGAGTTACTTTTTATATAGACCATAGATATTCTATGATACAGACTAACGTTTTTTCTAACAAACTCCAAATAGGTGAGCGTCGATTTGTTTCTCTCTACCTCTGTATTACTCGTGATAATCACGGGACGTTTCTTCTGAATTGATAACGCCCGCTTATTTATTGGTGACCAGTGCTCACCAGTATTGTGTACCGGTTAAGTATCTGCACATTTGCAGGTGGTATTGACGAACGAGATGAGCACTCGCGTGGGGCTGGGGTCGGGCGCGGTGGTGGGCGCGCTGGGGGACGGGTGGGCTCACCGCGCCAACAAGCGGCTGCTCTTGACGGCGCCTGACCATAGGGATAATGTCAGATTTGCACTCTTACAAAAGACCAATAATTCTCCCATGTCCACTGGCAAGTTTCAGGTGAGGTTTTGTATGTTGTAATTTTTAAACTGTAACGCTTTTAAAAAATACGAACTAAAAATACAAAAATTAAGTATGAGGGATCTACTCCCGCAGATATTCCTGCCGCCATAGGTACAATCGAGTAGCTGTTATACTTGTACAATTGGCCTAACACCTCGGCCACAAGATAGCGACGGACCTACATCTTGTCTATAGACCACAGTTATCTCTTACCATCAGGAAAGCCGTGTGCTTCTTCACTACCTTATTACTTAAAATAAAATATCTTCACGCCTATCCTCGTAAATATACAAGCACGCTTAGCCGAAGATACCACATTGTTCCACAACGCGATAGATAACAAACTTTTTTTGAGTTGGCCGTCGCGGAAATCGAACTTGAAACGTCAGGTAGTCAACACCTGCACCGGACTATTCGATCGCAGAGGTGAAAATTTTGATTTAATATATTTTTTTATCTCTAATTCAAATTATTGTATCTAACACATTTTAGTCTTTTAAAATCGAGAAGCTGAAACTCTATATGAGACGCCCTTTTTTGTATTTGGTGTGTCGATGGGCAAGTTTTGAGATCTTTTTTTTATACTTTCCAAAAAACTTCGACCTAATATTTAATTAGCTACCATCCCATTGAAGCATGAATTAAAACGCTGTAATGTACTTATGTAAAGAAATAATTATTTTATAAAAATGAATCGACTTTGATCTTACGAAGTCATAAGTTAAAAATAATATTTGTTTCTACTTTACATAATTTCCCTTTAATTTTAAAATTATGTGTATAGGGTTTAAAATACTAATGTGATGTCGATTGAATTTAGACCAAATTAATGCCCTATTTAAGCAATATAAAAGATTGCTACTTGATATTGCAATATATATCTTCATATTATCTTTATTTTTTAAATCCTTACCTAAGAAATTTGCAATCCAGTAAAGAAAACTCCATTCAAATCGGATCACTACTTTTCGAGATAATCGCGAATACATAAGGATCGAATACAGAACCTTCTTTTTTAAAGTCGGTTAGAAACAATTGTTTACAAACGAAATCAGTTTTCAAAAAACCCGAATGACAAATATATTATGTATAAGCAATTCCTCGAAATATAACTATAAAATTATAACAACTACGTATTTCCTCAAACTGAGAGTGGAGTTTTGGTGGGATGCCAAACTGATTTTATTGAGTAAACGCTTGGAACTTCGCCAAGATATTGATTGGCCTAATAGTTCAATTATTTACGCTGTAGGTATACTTTACATGTTTTTTTCTGTGAACTTTCCTTACCTAATGCCGGTATATAACCAACACTAACCAGAAGATGCAATGAAGTTTGTTTTTTTTTTAAACGGCTAATAAGTTGCTAACCGCGAGGTTTTTACAACTTCACGAAGTTTGTTATTAGTACGTTGAAAGTACGTTTGCTGGATAATGCGTCAGATTAGGTTGGTTGAGTCCTGGAATGGAATATTCCTGCCGTCATAATGACGTGTTCCGTTCCGGAGGGTATTTGATGGACTTGCACAGATAGCGAGGGACCTACATCTATGTTGTCTATAGACCACAGTTATCTCTGACCATCAGGACAGCCGTGCGCTTGTTCACTATCTTATTACTAAAAAAATGTATTTTCATGCCAATATCCCCTCAGAGGCACAAGGTGAAGAAGCTCGGAAAAACCGCGAGGTTGGCAACAAATTAGTGATGCCAAAAAAAACTTTTTTGAGTTGGACGTCGCGGAAATCAAACTCGAGACTTCATGTAGTCAATGCCTGCACCAGACCATATTCCTATACTTAATAAAATACATGTCATCTTTATTAAGTAGCAAAGCAGATGGCAAAGACTGTTTGCATTAATACTCTCGCGTTACTGATTTTCTGCTGTTGTAAAATAAGGAATTACTCAAGTTACTCGTCGAACCTCAAAATCCTCAAAAGAAAAATAACCTCGAAATTGAGGGTAAAGTTGATAGATAGGAAACCATCCAGACCAAAGCGAATTGCCCGGAAGACTAATTAAGCTAAAAAAAAGTATCTTCACGACTTTATCCCAGACGACTTAGGCAGAAGCACAACTAGGACACCCACGACTAACCCAACAATGTGATAGGTGGCAAGCCTATCGTCAACCGGGCACATAGCAACATAAACAAGCTAACATAGTTTCTAATAATTAATGTAACATCACATTTCTGAACTTAATCCAGGTTTATTCTCTGTTAGAAAACGGGTAACAGTAAAAACGAATTAAAACAGCCTGCTACACTGGGTGACGAGGCTTAAGTTCATATTCCAACTAGCTAGAACATTTGTGTAAAGACCATGGTATCTAATTTTTTATTTTTTTTTCTTTTTTTTCAGATAACTCACGAAGGCATACGGGATGTAGAATAAAACTCACACGAAACATACATAGTTTTATTATATATTTGTGAATATATAATCCATCGTAAACAAAACTACAGCACCAATAAATATATCATTTTCACAAAAATATCAAGCTTTTTATTACAAACATCTTAACAGTAAATATAAAGGCAGTTTCAGATCGGAACATAGTTCAATGCAATACCTATGGTAGTCTTATTCTTAAGAGACAAGAGTGAGTAACACCCGTTTGTAGTCGCCCTTCGTGTCATCCTGCAAAATATTATATATAACTATGTAATACGATATCACCGTAATAGGATATTTGACTGTGTTGAGACGGTTTAGGATGTTTTAATGTCTTTGGACTAAGAATTTTATTATAGCGGAATGTGTTATGAATCAAAAATATATGTTATTAATTGACGCAGCTAATTGTTATAAATTTGTTAATTTAAACATTTAATCTAATAAAAATCGACATTTACTAAATTCCATTAAAATAACTCGATTTTAAACTAGTTTTAAATGGACTTTTAGTTTAGTTTTAAATAATATTTTGAGTTTTAGATACATTAAATTAAAGTCAAATAGCCTATCAATCTAACATGCAACGCATAATTTGGAAAAAATGTGATAATTATCATAAAATTATTTTGCAGGATTTCAAGCGCAAAGAGTGACTAGCACTTTCTTGAAGTCACCCGTTAGGTCTTCCTGTAAAGATAGCGAAAAAAACCATACTATTGAGTCCGTTTTTTAAAAAGATGGTATTTTTGACAGTACTCATGTCAATTAGTTTGATTTTTGTATTTGAAGATATCAAAAAGTAGATAAAATGAAAAAATAAATCTTAAAAATTATCTTAAAAAAGCTGTCAAATGTACACAAAAGCGCTGTCCAATATATACATACAACTTGGGTTTTTAATTTCCATACGAAAGTGTACAAGCATAACCTTTCCAACCATCAATAAATATCATCTAGTCAAACAACGGATGTTCTAAAAGTCTCAAAAAATCAGAAACCGGCCCATAATTTCAAATATATCATGCGTAATAGCGTGAAATTACAAAACTAAGTTAAAACATCCATAAATGCGATATTAAGTATATTGTACCGTAGTAAAAAGGGTACAAGATGTTATTCACAGCATGGATACAAAGTCGCCACTAGTTAAAAATCTGGTAGCTTAATAACACATTGTGGAGAGAAGTCTGCCGAGCGGACCTCCTAATTCCTCCTGAAAAATTGCAACAGCCATTTGTAAGTAGCCACTCTACACAACAGGGCACCTTTACCATGCATTACAATAAGCTGTTAGCTTCTGTGCAAAGAAAGTTACATGACAATGAAAAACAAGCAAAATATACAGATCTTTCAACAAAATTTACATCTGATCCTTAATATATGACTCACTGAAAATATTGGAGATTCGGTTTAGTCACGTTCATTTACTTTCTACTGATTTTTAATGCAATCACTTACAAAGAGGATGACGAAGACGAAGACCACGAAGATCTCTCAAAAACTTTGCAATAGAAAATATAGATGATACCATGAAAAGAAATCTGATTAATTCGGCAAATCTCAAAACAAATTTTGAATAAGAATTTTGGCCATTTGGAGAAAATATTCACAAATTTCGAGAGACAGTGATCGTTTTAAAATTAAGTACATAAGTATGTGAGATTTTTTATGAAGTGATTAATTAAAAACAAATGCTTATTCTCAAAGTAATCATTTTGGAACTTAGACCCATGAAGTTTGAGATATCTTCAGTGTTTCATACTTTATAACCTATCAATAACAAAACTTAAAAATACGATATTCGATGGCATCCTGATCGATCCTCACAAATTACTCAACAAGGGTCAGTAAAGCCTTCTTGTAATCCCCGGAAGTGTCTCCCTGCAATAAAAATGGTTTTTTTTCTAGACGTTTCCGTAACAGATAAAAAATCGCAATTTTGTGAATAAGGATAAAAATCCCGAAAACACGTTAACTGATTCGAAGTAGGTAAAAACGAAAAGTTTTAAAATAACATTTTTGTTAGAATAGTTAAACTCAGATTATTAACAATTAAAACAAGAACAGTTTTTAAAAACATAAATTCGATATACTTAACGCCGATTTAAATTAAAACATAAAAATATGCAGATCTGTATACAATGTCATTATAAACTAACTATGTCAAAAGTAGATAAATAAAGAAGGAAAAGAAAAAAGATGATGGCGAATTTTTTTGTATAAAAGCTGACTATACAAGATTTTATTATACACTTTATATCAGAAAATATGGGTCAGTTTCTTTTTTTCATGGTGCATGCTATTAGTAAACTAAACAATACAAATACACATAAAAAATATCGCGAAAGTTGATACAATATTAGCCAAGCTCGACATATATGCAGAAGTTAGTTGCTAGTGACAAAAAGCATTAGTACAAAATAAATCATTTAATAAAATTGTCCAATATTTTTTACAAAAGTCAATATCAAGGTATGGCAGTATAGTTAGTTATATCTAGTCAGTCTATTTATAAAAAAATAAAATAAAAAATCAAGTTACGGCGTTTGACTTTAGACAAAAGTATAGAATACTTACAGAAATCCAGTCTTCTAGGGGTTTTCCGTATTTATCTGAGAAAGCTTGTTTGATATCCCCAAGATCGATCTCAGAACGGCTAACAATGATTCTGATTAGGGTCTTGTCATTGGTACCCATACCCTTCATTGAGTAGTACAAACGTTCTGCGAAGAAGCCCACCTTGCTCTTGACACATTTAGCTGGATAGGAAAAAAAAGAAGTTACTTTATCAATACAGAACAGTCTGCAAGGAGAAATTGGATTCAAAAAGAATTTATTTTCTTGGCTGTGTAGGTAAGAACTGTTATTTAATTTTGAATTAAAAAAGTTTGGATTTTTACTCAGAAAATTGGTGGTGCCAATCCGAGAAAAGGAGAGTGATTTAGACTCTTGCAATGATATATTGCAAATCTAGGTCATATTAATTTATTCGAATTGAACATTAAAATTAAAAATGTTCCATGACTCCTACAAAACTTAAATAACATTTTTACTTAAGTAGGTAAGTATTTATAACTGGCGAAGCAAAATTATGTCATATCCATTACAATTATGGTCATTTCGTTTGGGCCATTAACCGTTTATGTCCAGAGCTAGGTACATTGTAACACTACTTGTTATTTGAGTGTCGCGGAATTCCCCCAATCCCCCAGGCCTTGACATAAATGTTAACATGTTTGACCTTATTTCGGCGGTGACGCCATATTTTCCCGCTTGGTTTTATTTGATCGACAGTTTTCCACAGCGGTAGAATACCCTACCTTGTAACCCCATTTTATGGCATTTTATGAAAATCTTAACAGTAACGTAAGCAAAAAAAAAGTAATAAAAAATCTATTATTTTATTATTTAAAATCAGTTTGGCGCAACTTTCATATAAAAAAATAAAAAAAATAAGTTTGCTATGTTTTTTGTTCGCCCAAATCATATGACACTGGTTACCTTATATCTGAATGCCTTTAGACTTACTTTCAAAAAGACTTACAGTACGGGTTATAATTTTTCAAGTAAACTTTATACAAATTCGGGTTTGCTATGTATCTATGGAAGTCCCGCCTCTTATTACGTAGTATTTATATACTCTTTGTTTAAAATGCCAATTTAGTAAATCTATTACGTAGTATTTATATACTCTTTGGTAAATCGCTAATTGTTTTGCAAATATTTATTGTAAGTTCATTAAAATATATTTTGCTAATTCTGCGGATATGCAATGCGTAATTCGTACCTATTTATGTATTAAATAATTATTATGGCACATTATTTTAACAGAACTAGATGATACCCTCCTACGCCCACATATCTATTACAGCTATCCTAATTCCCATTTAGATATCAGGGTAAAAAAAGTTTTTTAACATTCTCCAACCTTCGAACTATCTTCATATACATATCAGATTAAATCCTAATGATATTAAAAGTCAAATACGAAATATTTATGTATTCAGATTGTATCTAACATTTGATACATTTTAGCATTGAAGTTAAACCTTAGTTGTAATTCAATTCGTGACTAAAAAACAGAGGACTCAACGCAAGGCCTTAGACTACTTCCTCTAGTCATCAACCTTGTTGTGGTGACTCATTTTACTCAGTTTAACCTTGTTTATGGTTATTAACTATCACATAATTTGGTTTTAGTTTAACATTTTCGAAAGTAAAAGGAAGGAATTTAGAACAGATGCTGGTATAAATTAATGCTAATCGATTACAAGGTATAATAAGATTATTAAATTAAAATTTATTATAAAAATCTTTATTTATATTAATTTTCTGCGTTGATATTTTGTAGATTCCTTGAAATCAGTCAGGTAACTAGGGCAAGATTTAATAGTAGAGTAGATCATCTGCCGTCCTGCTTGGCAGCTCGGAAGAGACGAGCAAAGAAAAATG
This sequence comes from Calephelis virginiensis, assembly GCA_002245475.1. Classification (NCBI taxonomy): domain Eukaryota; kingdom Metazoa; phylum Arthropoda; class Insecta; order Lepidoptera; family Riodinidae; genus Calephelis; species Calephelis virginiensis. The sequence continues at coordinate 9,235 of NJDC01000125.1, forward strand.
GGCCATTACTCATTACCGACAACATCACTGGTGGTATAGTGTTGTGCTGAAACTTGCCCGGATAGGGACCGCTTTATCTATTCCTGTCGTCATAGTGACAATGTGCACCATTGGCGTAACACCTCGGTCACAGGACAGCAACGCACATACATCTACGGTGTTTATGGGCTGCGGTTATCCCTTGCCATCAGGAGAGCCGTTTGCTATATTTTTTCCAAAAAAAAAAAAGAAATTATGGCTGAATCTAAACTTATTTAAGATATAATATGCATCATTTAAAATATTTTGTTATTTGAGATAATTAAGGTTAAAGATCATCGATCGCTCTTGAGTCACATATGGAACAGGTTTACGGAACGACCAAAATATTCGAAGGTTATTGCATATAGTATCGTATCGGTAATGCATATAATATCGGAATTCGTTTTTGTTTCTTCCCGCAGCTTTGGCAGCGTGGTAGAAGTTTCCTTCTCTATCTTAGTACTATCTATCTACTTAATACTATCAAAGACAGTATATATAATAGACCTACAATTACTACAGTTTTTGTATAACTCTATATTTAAATACTTTCTGTGACAGTAGATGTCACTACAAGTAACTAATTGATAAATAATAAACGATTTATTACTAATCTCTGATAATATCTATCTTTAACAATGCATTTCACTCTAAGATAAAAAACCTCGTTTGTTCGATGATTTTAACTATATGATTTTTTAAACATTACAATATAAATTAACGTGATTTAAAACATGCTGTTCGCTGTAATTGTATAAGTGTGCTTAAGGCTACAAAATAGTGTGGTTGATTGATGTCACATGTCCACAAAATACATCCAGTGTTATACGTGACAAATTATAACTTATTCAAACTTACGCAAAAAAAATAACAATAAAAATGACAAATACTATGCGAGTCGTCTTTGCTTAGATGAACGTCTATCATTTGTCCAAATCATTTTAAAGTAAGCTTATTGCAAAAAAATCGACTTCAGTTTAGTAAGTAACAATGTACACAAAAAATAAATAGGAATCTTCTTCGATTTCCTAGAATTCCACGTTTAAAAGAAACTTTATGACATGCGAAATAAGGTTATCTTACTCATATGATTATTAAGACAATGGTATTGAAATAATTGTCTTAAGAGTTTAGGTATATGTTTAAGGGGGAACCCAGACTTGGTGGCAATGGGACCACCTGGCGTAAGAATTATGTTCTCTTTATATTATGCTAGTTGCTGCCCTCGTAGTCCTACAGGAACATTTTTTCTGGATAATAACTATCCTATGTGTTACACTAAGCTACCTTCTATGTGTGTGCTAAATTTCATGAAGATCAGTTCAGCAGTTTTTGCGTGAAGGAGTAACAAACAAACATACAAACTTTCGCATTTATAATATTGATAGGATAGGATTATACCCTCTTTCAAATAAAATAAGAAATTTGGAGTCAGTTCAGTAGGGTTACTCTCGAATATCGATTTCATGGAAATTGGAAATTGGAATCGGATACGTCACTTTAGATTTTCTTGAACACAGTAATAGCGGATTATTAACATTTACATAAGTAAGGGAATCTAAAATGACAAATTCAATTCCAATTTCCAACACTGCATTAATTGATATTCGAGAGTAACTACAGAAATGACGGAAAATCAGAGTCGGTTAAAATACGGAAAATTAAGGACATTAAAAGAGGTTAATTGCTTAAAATAATGTGCTTGTGTAGTATACATATCGTAATGAATTTAAAGATTTTCTTTCTATGTCACGAGACAATGAACTTATCTTTGACCGACTTTAAAAAGGAGGAGGTTATATATTCAACTTCCATATTTATTTATGTAGTAAGTATATTAATTGATTTCTTCATCATTTCTGAATCAATTATAATTTTTTTTTGAAAGGGCGTACTTACTTTCGATGTGGTCTCATTTCCATCAGGTCTGGGCCAGATGCTGAAATCTCAGGGAAATCAGAGAAAATACTCGATTTGTTGTACTTAGATGACTTGATAGTGAAATCCAACTCGATTTTTTTAGTTTTACTGCGTTTGTATTATAAAATACCTACTGTCCTAACAAAATGAACAATAAAAATGTATAGATTCATTTGTTAGTTTGCTATTTTTTTAAATGGTGCTGAAATTAATGAGAATGTAACGCTTGTTGCTCCACAATTCGATTTTTTACGTGTGTGCCTATCACTCACCTAGTTAGCAGACACCTTATGATATATTAAATTCGCTTATTCCATGCTGCAGGTATTTGTAAAAATCCTTATTAACATCAGAACTGCATTTACTGATTACAGACGCATAGTACTACTATTTAAATTATGCGCTTCGGCTTTACACTTTTTACATTTTATACTTTTATTTTTAAATTGGCTGACCTAATCTAATTTTAAGCGAAGTGATTAATTATGTAATAACAGCTCTATATACATATATCTTTAAAATACATTCGGATTTCCGATGCTTAACGAATACAGCCGAAGCGCATAATTTCAATGGTATCTACTACTATAACCCTTTTATATAATTTTGCACACTTCGTGAAGATCACTTAGTGATTAACGTCCAATTTCAATAACCTTTCTAATCGTCTAAAACCTACATTTGGAGTTGTCCGGATGAAAGTCGAACCCTCATGTAGTCAACGCCAACATCAGACCACAGAAGCGATAACCATAACAATATCTTCTCAGTTTGTGGCCGCGATTCCGATCCGGTGGTAGTTAAATGTCGACGCGCACAAGTACCACTTGTATAGTTTAAGTGAATAAAGATTATTCTGATTCTGATTTTGAATATTATCTCTTGGACAGGTTTTTGAAATTGGCCACTTGAGCATTGAATAATAAAAATATTTATATTTACCAATAGCAAGCATTCCCTTCTCGACGCTTCCAGAAAATTCCTTTTTGATGGAATCTTCAATATCTTTACCGGTTAACGCCTCGTATTCGGCGAAGATCTGTAACACATCATCGCTTATGTAACACGTTGGTACATAATTGGGCAACGTATGAATAATTCATAGCGTCTGCGGTATTCACTTTTATGGCTTATGACTCATTAGCTCAAAGTTTGTAGCACATTGTGTTAATTTTAAGGTAAATTTACGTGAACAGGTCTACTCCTTTTGCTTTTTTAATTACGCCTTTTCTGTCTTAATTTCTTAACTAATCACAGTTACAAATCTGTCTACATAAACGATTGTTCGTAGGTAGGTTGGATGGTCGTAGGTAGCTCTGACGATGTGACGAGTAATACAGGTTAGGCCAATGTTTAAAGCCCAGTGAAGTTGTAAAAACCGCGAGGTTGACACATTAGTTAATCCAAAAACAGGCCGATGTTCTATAGTCGCCTCTGTGGTCTCGCGGTCTGAGGTCTTGTCAGGCAACAAAAAGAAAATTGGGTTTTTCCAATTTTCTATTTAAAAAAATGTTGCTCGGGATTGGATGTGTGCCCGGTTGGCAATGGGCTTGCCACCTATCACATTGTGGGACTCAATGTCTTCGGCTAGTCGTAAGTGCCCTGGTTGTGCCTCTGCCTACCTCTTCGGGGATATGGGTGTGAAGATATTTTTTTTATCATTAAACATTCCATAATCTATATTTTATAATCTATTATATTCTGTAACTATCGATCAGTTATAAATACTCTACATTTAAAAACAAATGTATAAGGAAGTTATAGGCAATGTAACATAACACTGTCGTGTTCTGTTGCTGTAAGGGTTAGTGCGGGAAAGAAAAAAGAGAAATATTACAACAAAGAGAGCAAGTATTTAAAGATATGCGAGGTACTCAGTAGTACTTTTCTTTATGTTCATAAATAACATATGTAGGTAAGGATACTAATATTTAAATGGTTGGCACTAAGCAAAGTTAAGCTCTCCCTAAGGTTCCAAGCTCCTCTGTAACTTTATGACGCGAAAAAGGAGACGAGGAATAGGCCGGGCGGCAGCCTTTTAAGAGGTGATAGAACGTGTGAAGGCCGCGGAAAGGACACAATCGACTGATACAATCCGGAGCAGGCAGGTCGGGAGAGCTCCTCCGTAACGGAGCAGCGGGGATTAACAATGCTTGTCTGGTGAACGGAGTACTCTTTTAAGGGAGTATGCCCAGTAAATACCGGATCGTGGCCCCTAAAATCTACGTAATCTCGTTTCCTATCCAGCCCAGTGAGTTAGCACAAAATGCCATGGGATTTCCAGATACCAAGTCGACTTCTAAATAGCAAGTTTATCTCTTAAAAGATGGATTTACGTAGTCAGAAAGGATCGATTGCTTAACGGAAAGTTTTTAAAAAGGATTCCGTTTCAGGTTTTTTAGACGTCGACCAAATATTACCTCTCAAGAATAGTTACTAGTGTCTAAAAACCCCTACTGTATTGATTTTAAGCCGTAATTAGTACATTAAGAGCAGAGTTAATTTACCTGAAAGCCCATCGTGCTGGTCGCAACCATAACCCAGGGGAAAACCCTCATAAATGTTATTTAGGCATTGGTAGGTAAACAGACGCTTTTCGTTTCTATAAATAACCGCATTTGGTTATTAATTAAGTATTACCACACCCATTTTGTTTTGCGTAAAACTGTTATCAAATCCAAATTATTTTAAAATAGTGGTTTGACTAATGAGGTTAGTTTGGGACCGCGGTAACTAATATCGTGATATCTCAAGCTCAATATCGAAATAACGCACAGCAAGGGTTATAATAATACTAGCGGGTATAAAATATACAAATAAACCTTACTCTTCAATCACTTTTTTTTAAAAAAAACTGCATCAAAATCCGTTGCCTAGTTTTAAAGTTTTAAGCATACAAAGGGACATAGGGACAGAGGAAGCGACTTTGTTTTATACTATGTAGTAAAATTATATTCAATAAATTTGTGGAATAAATTACACATTTTGAAAGATTATTGTTTGTTGACAATACGACTAAACAATAACATTTTTTTATGGTATTAAAAGGCAAACAGACCATATCCTGATGGTAAGAAATTCACGCCGCCTATAGGTACCAAGGACAGTGACAACAAACAACAAGTTGGTAACAAAGTTGCCAGCTTGAGACCTGGATGTTAGGACTCGCGCTAAAGTAAGTTTACCGGTTACTTAACTCTCCAAACCGGAACAACTTCAATGAGAATCACTGATGCTATGGCTGCAAGAATGGGCAAAGCTGTGGTACCAAAACAAGTACTGTGGTAGCTTTGAAACTCGACCACCCAATTTGAACTAACAGTGTTAGTGACATTTTGTGAGCTGCCTTACAAGGTCTATTCTGCGAAGGAGCCCGGAGCAACACTAGTAAAACTTTAATTATTTTTTAAACATAATAGTTTTTGTTATTACGTAGTAGTATGCTAACTAAGTATATAGGTATATTTTATTGTTATAAATTGCCAAAGTTGTATCTTACGTATTTACAAAACAAAAATCCCATGTCCCTGAAGAGGTAAGCAAAGTCACAACCAGAGCACCCACGAATAGCCGAAGATACTAAGGCCCACAATTTGATTGCTGGCTAGTCCATCGCCAGCCGGGCTCATATCAAATCCCGGGCAAGGTTACTATCATTAAAAAAATATATTACATTATTAGAAAATTAAAAATATACATTTTTAGTTACCCGACCCGGAGATCGAATTTAGGACCGAAGCCAGACATCTAGATGGACAAAGAGACGGAAAAAAATGCGCAAAAGCTTGAAAAGCTGTTTGTAAAAGCAATTCCATTTAATATTTTTCTTTAAATGTTATTACATTCCTGTTTCTATTATTTACTCAAAACAGTATAGTATATATATTTTTTTTTCTAAAACGGGCAATGGCAGAAGGCAACCTAAAACATTATCAGCGCTGTATTGTTTTATTGTCTTTATTTATGCACTATGTCATACCTGTCTTAGCTGTTGGTAAGAACGGGTGATCAGGATAGAATTGAAGACGGACTCATCAGTACCCCACTGTCCTTCACCAGCTGAGGCTAGGGCTTCAGCGTCAGCCTTGGCGGCACCCTCGTCCACACCCTGGTTTTCGTCACGGTTGGCCATGCAGAGGGACACGCAAAGACGTTTGAAGTGTCCGGATGTGTCTCCTTTCAAGTCTGATTCCAAGCTCTTGCCGTACACTAAAACAATAATAAAGTCATTATAAATTAAGCTTGGGGATAGATATTAATTTACAAAAACCGAAACCTTCTGATCTGGGGCTTCAATTTTTTTTAATTTTATGACATGAACAATAAATAAGCTGTATACATTAGCCGTCTTATTAATAAATACGTATTAAAATAAGGTTCGTCCTGTATTGTAGTCTTTATTACAATGTGATACTGACTATAATGTCAATGAAGTTTTACTCCTACGTTAGTCCGTCGTTTTTTTAGATATTCACGCCGCCTAGAGAAACCAAAGGTGGTAATGGTGCGTTTTCAACATGAGGCCGGGATGTTAGGCCTCGAGCAAAAGGTAAGTTTACCGGCTACCTTACCCTCCGAACTGGAACACGTAATGACGTTATGGCGGCAGGAATAGGTAGGTAAAGGTAAAGGTCGCTGCGAAACTCTACCACCTAGTCAGATGTCACGGTGTTAGTGACGGTAAGCCTATGCTCGCCTTTTACGAGCTGCCTGGCAGGAAGGCAGATGGTCTATTCTGCAAAGAAGCCCGGACCAACACGGGGAAAAAAATATTAATAACTCGGTGAAGACAGTACCTAATTCAAGGCTAAGACGTTAAGCCTCTGCTTTATGCCAGACTAAAGTCTGAAAGCGGCTCTAGTTTATATGTAACTTTAAATTACATTTAAGCTGTACCTATTCAAAGAACGCTCAAATAAAAGTCAAAATAATAATTGTCAATAAGAGCCCGATTTCATACAAACACACCGAACCGGTGTGTTTGTATGAAAAGGGTTAGTGATTGTCAATGAAGCCAGATAGGTTTGTCAGAATAATGAGGTCTGGCACTCGATACTCTCTGCCTACGCCATAAGGAACTTGGCGTGAAGATGAGTATGAAAGCAATTCTAATTTACGTGTAACTCTAAATTACATTTAAGCTGTATTCAAGGAACGGCCGAAAAAAGTTAAAATAATAATTGTCACTTATTATTAAAACCTAATTTTCAAATTAAACATTTTCAAATATCCTGGCAACACCTATTGGTTTGCAATATCGCTAAGAAATATCTTGATCACGTTAGCTTTCGAAAAAAATACTGGATTCAAAGAACGGTCGAGTAAAAGTTAAAATAATAATTGTCACTTATTATTAAAACCTAATCTTGAAATTAAAAATTTTCAATTAACCTGACAAAATTACAATATCGCTAAGATCGCTCTTGATCACGTCAACTTTAAAAAAATACGCACTGATATCATAACACACACAGGCCAGTCAATTACCTATAATACTCCTCTTTTTCAGTCGATGGTTAAAAATAAAGACATCACAAGATGTATTTCAGGAGGTATTTTTTACGGTAAAAGTAAAGTATCTTAACGCTCATATCCCCTATGACGTTGGCAGAGGAACAACCAAGGCACCCACTCGCCGAAAACACTAAGTCCCACACTGGGATAGGTGGGCAAGCCTATCGCCAAACCGGGCACACATCCAATCCCAAGCAAAATTGTTTTTATTAGAAAATTGGAATATCTATAATTTCTTTTGTTGCATTATGAAGTCAAGTCCATAACCTAGCGAGGCGATATTTGCCACTGGGCAATTCAATACTGAAAGTTAGGAAAATTAATTTTAATTTACTCTACGATGGCGCTCCATCGGTGGTGTTAAAAGAAGTACCTATAATGATGCATTTGACATGAGGATTTTAATAAAACAAATGTTGTTATAAATCTGGTTGCCGCGGAATTACATATTACACGAATACGATTCGGATTTCATGAAAGACATGTTATAGAATAAGGGACAAGGGCGTGAGGATATTTTTAGATGCAAGAAAGGCAAACGATTGTTCATTCAACAAACCACGGAGTGACGTAAGCTTCTCATTGAATATTAATTAAAGGCATCGCGCATTCCTTCCTCGTGATCAACTGATGGCTGTTTAGTTAAAAATGGCGGTAGTTTTTGTTACACAAATTGAATCTAATCTCTACGTAAGAAAATTGTATGCTTGTATTGTAGGTGTTACCAAAGACAATATAGTATGTTTTAGTCAACGATTCTAATCCGTCATAACGTGATGCCAAAACTTTGGACCCATTTTTACGAAAATTGGGCTGACGAAGTAGTATAAAATTTGGCACACTTATAGTTTATGTGTAGGAGAAGTGCAGAACGCTAATATTTTTCAATAATAATGCTTACAAAGTACATTAAATCAATAAATAAAACATTACCCACACTGCCAGGCATTTGAAACACACAAACAAATATTATATTGATAACGATAAAAGATCACAGATGGCGCACTAAAAAGTTTGGAAACAAAGTAGTTGGTCTTGAGAAATGAAGATGGCGTTCTTATCAACAAGATACTAAAATTTATTCTGGTCTAAATTTCGACCAACGGGCGACCACTAGTGCATAGCAAAAACCTGAAAAACCGTAGTTAGATTCTTTATTATTCAAACAAAAGACTACCATTCGTAAGCAAAACGACTCATTTCTTGATTATAGGAACCGGCTTACGTGACGTAGGCGTCTCATCCAAATGATGACTAATGTGACAGTATTGATCATTCTATTCAACGAGCTCCCTGGTTATCAACCAACAGACGACTTGGCGTACATAGTTCAATATACTTATATCTACCTACTTTATATAAGTACACGTACAGTTTTGATTGCCACGGTGATAGCAACAAAAAATCAGACAGGATTATGATGTATCCCTAAAACGCATTGGTTGATGTTGCCCATTGCTGTACCATCGTCGGTCCGTCTGTTTTGAAGTTATGATGCTACAGACGTCCAACTTATAACCCCTCTTTTTCCGTCAGAGGTTAAAGAGGCGGACAAGAGATCCAAATTATTAAAAACTAGAGAATGTAGCATTGTAAAGTCGTTTTTTTGTATAAAACGAACGAGCAAATTTTGGGAAACGGGAAATAATAAAAATAGGTAATATATTTGCAAATCAAACGTAGGAGTTAAATGTATGTACAATATTCTTCAACTATCTTCATGTAAATTTTCATCAAAATCGGTTTAAACCGTGATACCTAGCTTGGTAACTAGATTTCCGCAACTATATTATTCAATTCAATTGAAATATGAATCGTTGAGTCAACAAAGTACGAATAATACCTAATTAGGTAGTTAATTATTTATACGCGATTACTGGAATTTAGATTCAACATTGTACAATTGGAAATACCTATTTGCTTATTTATAGTGTGAAATAAAATCAATAAAAAGTATATTCTTCCTATTTTTAACCAATACGAAACATAGACGATATATGTATATGAATTTGGAGTGAGAGGATGTTTGTGTGTGCAAATCAAATGTTACCATTTATCTCCAAAAACACTGATCCGATTTTAATGCTGTTTGCTATGAGTTTTGGTATGATTGATGTTACGACAACAATTCACCAGAGGGCGCTATTAAATATTTGTTTCTGCAAACAAATGTTACCATTTACCTCCAAAACCACCTGTCCTATTTTTTTATATGTGCGACTCTGTGAGAGATATTGCATGAAAGCTTTATACGTTAACTGTTTAAAGTTTAAGTCGAGGTTTGTGACCCAGGCTGGTGCCCTTACATGAACGCTTAAAACAGTATTTTTTCCATGTTGCTACATATCCACTTACAAAAGCAACTTTATGACATACGTCTTAAGGTTGTCTTTTTTCGAGGAAAATCAGTATTATTGAAATAATAATGCTTTAATTTAAGTGCTTATGGTAACTCTCCTGTTCAATTACATTTCAGTTTGTTTCGTACTGTGTTATGTCCACATTAATTACTAACTTCTACCCTCAGTTTCGGCCGCTTGCCAATGTATTCTTAATCTATATATTAATACGTGATGCCAAAACTTTGGACCCCTTTTTACGTAATTTCGCGGATATAGGACATAAAATTTGGCACACTTATAGTTTATGTGTAGGAGAAGTGCAGAACGCTAATATTTTTCAATAATAATGCTTACAAAGTACATTAAATTAAGAAATAAAACATTACCCACACTACAATGCATTTAACACATACAAACAAATATTACATTTCAGTTTTTTTCGTACTGTGTTATGTCCACATTAATTACTAACTTCTACCCTCAGTTTCGGCCGCTTGCCAATGTATTCTTAATCTATATATTAATACGTGATGCCATAACTTTGGACCCCTTTTTACGTAATTGCGCGGATATAGGACATAAAATTTGGCACACTTATACTTTATGTGTAGGAGAAGTGCAGAACGCTAATATTTTTCAATAATAATGCTTACAAAGTACATTAAATTAAGAAATAAAACATTACCCACACTACAATGCATTTAACACATACAAACAAACCGCTGGTTCGGTCATGTGGAAAGAATGACAGATGAAAGATTGACAAAGCAGATATACAATGCGAATGTGGATGGATGTAGGTACCCGGGGAGACCAAGGCTGACATTTCACGATCAGATCAATCGGATATTATCCGAGGGTGGTGTCAAGAGTCTCCGAAACCGGCGTGTTTGTATGAAAAGGGTTATGAATGTGAAAGAAGCAAGACAGGTTTGTCAGGATCGTGAGGTCTGGCACTCGATACTCTCTGCCTACCCCGTAAGGGACTTGGCGTGAAGATATGTATGTATGTATGTATGTAAACAAATATATTGATGATAACGATAAAAGATCACAGATGGCGCACTAAAAAGTTTGGAAACAAAGTAGTTGGTCTTGAGAAATGAAGATGGTGTTCTTATTAACAAGATATTAAAATGTATTATGGTCGAATTTCGACCAACGCGCGACCACTAGTCATCTACGTGTCATTTTGATATACATATGAGCTAAATGTCAAGTTTCGTTCATCCGTTCAGTAGTTTTTTTTTGTGAAAGAGTTACAAATATTTATCTATCCTCACAAACTTTCGCATTTATAATATCAGACGACACTGTTGAAGCAAAGTGCGCACGCACTAGTAGTTAAATAATCTAGATTATTATCAAACATCAATATTTATTTATCAGGACAACAATAGTTATATTTATAATGATAATGTCACTTCGATTTTTAATAATGATTTATTATTATAATCTTTAATTAAACGTTTGTTTATCCTAAAAAAATGTGAATTCATACTTAATTCTAATTATTAGGTAAGTACTTTCCGTATTATAAATATTTTGTCTTTCTAGAATCAAACTTAAGTTTTGAAATGACTAATGTGAAACTTTATTTTTCGAGGAATGACTAAACGAAGCTATAATATCAAATACTAAATGGCAGGATTTGGAGATGGCTCGCCCAGATCAGTACCACCGCCTTAACTGTACTTGCTGTCATTACGTCATTGCTTGTTACTGTATTGGTTAAGTCCAAAGGGAAAGGTAGCTAAACTTACGCAAACTATAGATGTAACGGTTATCTTTTTATCAACTAATCTAGTATAAAAATAAGAAAATTATAATTATTTCACATAGCCATACAAAGGGTATTTTGTGATGCATCTCTATAAATCTACAATCTAAAAAAAGTTCTTCAAATCCAAACCCCAGTCGGGTTGCTCTTAAATCTCTCGATATCATACGAATTGTAAATTGGAATTGTATATGTCATAATATTTGGTACTTTTGAACACAGTACTAGCAAATTCCATAAAATAATTAATTGTTTACTAATTAATAATTTATTAACTAAATGTTAATAATTCGCCAGTAATTTATTCAAGAGTATCTGAAATGACATACTCGATTCTAATTTCCATTATAGCATGAATCAAAAGTTCTAGAGTAATCCTACAAGAACACGATATTCAACACACAAATTATAAAGTATAAGTACGTACCTATTACCTATGTATAGATATAGACAGCTTGTCATCATAAAGAGTTTAGAAATTTAGCTTTTATTTCACTAAGTTGCGTTAAGAAAATCCGCTTTTGATGTGTAGGGATGGCAAAATGCATATTGCAAAATCGCAACGTATCGTAGAAATAGATTTAAACACACTGATAGATATCTTTCTTTTCACTTATACGAGTATTAGATGGCAAGCCCAAAGCTCAAATGATAAAAAGAGACTAATTCTTCATAACCACTAACCAATTCATTCTTTTTTTGTATTTTGTAATATTTTGTATTATGATATAATTAAAATGTACTTAATTAAAATTAGTTGTCTTATTTCATTCTGTTCTTTTTACTATGTAGTACATGAAAATTGTTTTGAGTTTTTTTATTCATTAATCTCCATTAGTACCTAGTTGCCTCCCGGGCGTAGGCCTCTCTTATTTCTTTCCACTGTTTCCTGTCTCTAGCCTTTGACATCCAATCTGGTCCAGCTTTTTCTATAAATATAATATCTGCCCATCTTTTTCTAGGTCTTCCTCTATTTCTAGTAAATTCTCTTGGTATCCACTCTGTTACTCCTTTTGCCCATCGATTGTTTTCCATTCTACACAGGTGTCCGGCCCATTTCCATTTTTGTAATCTTATAGTTTCCGTTACACTTTTTAAACCTGTTTTTTTCCTTATTGTTGTGTTTCTTAATTTACCTCGTACATTTATACTCAACATACTGCGTTCCATTTTTCTTTGGCATATAGCTAGTTTTTTTCATCCTCTACCTTTAGAGGCCAGTTTTGACAGCCGTATATTAAATACATACATACATACATACATATCTTCACGCCAAGTCCCTTACGGGGTAGGCAGAGAGTATCGAGTGCCAGACCTCACGATCCTGACAAACCGGTCTTGCTTCCTTCACATTCATAACCCTTTTCATACAAACACGCCGGTTTCGGAGACTCTTGACACCACCCTCGGATAATATCCGATTGATCTGATCGTGAAATGTCAGCCTTGGTCTCCCCGGGTACCTACATCCATCCACATTCGCATTGTATATCTGCTTTGTCAATCTTTCATCTGTCATTCTTTCCACATGACCGAACCAGCGGAGCATGCCCTTTCGCATTTTACCACACCAACACTTTCTTTCGATCCCACTCTTTCTCGGATCTCGTATATTAAATACGGCTAGTATAGCTAATTCGTACAAGTTTTTCTTGACTTTTAAATTTATTTCTTTATTTTTCATGATTTCCTTCAAGCTCCAATATTTTTTCCTGGCTATTGCTTTTCTTCTCTCAACTTCTTTCCCTGTCAATTTTTCGAAGGAAATACACCGACCTAAATATACATATTGATCTACATATTCTATTTTATTTCGATTAATAAATATATCGCTCCTTTCACCATTTGTTAATATTTTTATTTGTAATGCCTTAACTTTCAGGCCAACTTTTTAACTTTCTTTGGCCAAATCTTGTATCATGTTTTCAAGCCCTGTTGGGGTTTCAGAAAAAAGGACGATATCATCTGCGAATCTTAAGTGGCTCAGATATTCTTCGTCAACCTTAATACCTTTCTTATCAAAATTTATATTTCTGAAAATGGACTCTAGCACCGCAGAAATATTTTCGGTGACAGCGAATCTCCTTGCCGGACACCTTTTCGAATAGGAAATTTTTGTCCGTCCTTTTCCAATCTTATTTTTTCCTGAATTTTCGAGGACATTTCTTTAAGTATCTCAACAAATGCTTTTTCTACATTTTGCTCTAACTAAGCTTTCCATATTGCTCATTGATCCAGAGAGTCAAATGCCTCCGCGTAGTCAATAACACATAGACATATAGTTTTTCTTGACGTACATTGACTTTTCTACCATTTGAGTAACAATTTGTATGTGGTCGATTGCCGAATATTTTTTACGAAAGCTCGCCTGCTCTCTCGCTTGTTTATCCAGTATATTCAATACTTTATGTAATATTAACTTAAATAATATTTTGTAAATATTTGACATCAAGGTAATATGGCGGTAATTATATACGAGTAACTTACTTTTATTGCCTTTTTGTGTAAGAGTATGATAGTGAGCCAGCATCACTGAGCCGGAATATTTTTCTTTTGTAATCTTGTGTCAAAAAGTGCTCGAACTGGTCTTTGTAGAGGCTCTAAATGCATTTTTAAAGTTTCGTTTGATATGTTGTCTCCACCAGGTGTCCTATCAGCTTTTTGAAGTATAAATGTTTTATTAAATTAGCTTGCTAGTATACCTAGTCGACAAAATAGAGTCGTTATTATAACGCATTTCATTTATATTGCTTTCCTCTTTCTCTATATTTTTCATATTAAATTTTTTATAGTAATTTGTAGCTTCATTGATAGTTTCTGGTGTTTTACTAATGTTTTTTCCGGAACTATTTGTAAGGGCTTCTCCCCATTCTTTCTTGACCTTTAACTGTTTATTTGCTTTTTTAACTGCGCCTGATTTCTTTATTAAGTTTGGTAACGTAGTTACTCGATAGAGTTTCCTTTCTTTTTTAATACGGCTGTTCATTTTCTTACTAGGTCGGGTAATGTATTTTGCCGTTTCTTTGGACCTAG
>NJDC01000125.1:25105-41340 GCA_002245475.1 Calephelis virginiensis
CTTAAGTTTTGAAATGACTAATGTGAAACTTTATTTTTCGAGGAATGACTAAACGAAGCTATATATATCAACCACTAAATAGCAGGATTTTGAGATGGCTCGCCCAGATCAGTACCACCGCCTTATCTGTACTTGCTGTCATTACGTCATTGTTTGTTACTGTATTGGTTAAGTCTAAGGGGAAACGTAGCTAAACTTACGCAAACTATAGATGTAACGGTTATTTTTTTATCAACGAATCTAGCATAAAAATAAGAAAATTATAATTATTTCACATAGCCATACAAAGGGTATTTTGTGATGCATCTCTATAAATCTACGATCTAAAAAAAATTCTTCAAATCCAAATCCCAGTCGGGTTGCTCTTAAATCTCGATATCATGCGAATTGTAAATTGGCATTCTATATGTCATATTTGGTACTTTTGAATACAGTACTAGCAAATTCGATAAAATAATTAATTTTTATGAATTAATAATTTATTAACTAAATGTTAATAATTCGCCAGTAATTTATTCAAGAGTATCTAAAATTTTTTCCTGAATTTTCGAGTACATTTCTTTAAGTATCTCAACCAATTCGTTTTCTACATTCTGCTCTATCAAATCTTTCCATATTGCGCAATGATCCAGAGAGTCAAACGCTTTCGCGTAGTCAATAAAACATAGATATATAGTTTTTCTATATTCGATTGACTTTTCCACCATTTGAGTAACAACTTGTATGTGGTCGATTGCCGAATATTTTTTACGAAATTTCGCCTGCTCTCTCGCTTGTTGATCCAGTATATTCCATACTCTATTTGATATTAACTTACGGCCAATGTTAGTAATATTTCTCTAAAGGTGGATTTCAAGCAATCTTGACAGCTGCGTATCCGCTGGCCTATCCTATACCTAATTGCCATATTTATCCTGTCCACAGATATGTTATTGGCAAGCGATAACATAAAAATAGATCAAAATATCAATCTGGGACAGCAAATTTTGGATTAGGATTGATTATTAATATTGGCCGTTTGAGAATATTTTGTAAATATTTGACATCAGGGCAATATGGCGGTAATTACATAACTTACTTTTATTGCCTTTTTTTGTGTAAGAGTATGATAGTGAACAGCATCCACTGAGCCGGAAAATTTTTCTTTTGTAATCTTGTGTCAAAAAGTGCTCGAACTGGTCTTTGTAGAGGCTCTAAATGCATTTTTAAAGTTTCGTTTGATATGTTGTCTCCACCAGATGTCTTATCAGCTTTTTGAAGTTTAAATTTTTTTATGAAATTCGCTTGCTATAGTCGACAAAATAGAGTCGTGTTTATAACGCATTTCATTTATATTGCTTTCCTCTTTCTCTATATTTTTCATATTACATTTTTATAGTAATTTGTAGCTTCATTGATAGTTTCTGGTGTTTTACTGATGGTTTTTCCGGAGCTATTTATAAGGGCATCTCCCCATTCTTTCTTGACCTTTAACTGTTTATTTGCTTTTTTAACTGCGCCTGATTTCTCTATAAAGATTGGTAACGTAGTTACTCGATAGAGTTTCCTTTGTTTTTTTATACGCCTGCTTATTTTCTTACTAGGTCGGGTAATGTATTTCGCCGTTTCTTTGGACCTAGTTTCTTTGCAAAATAGTTTGCGTTGCTCTAAGAGATTTTTTATTTCTTCTGATAATCTATATCCAATTTTTTCAGTTTTCGGGATTTGTTTAAAGAACTCCTTTATATCTGATTCTAGGGCATTATATTGAGTTTAGATTTCGCATATTTTGTTTAAACATTTTATAAACCTGTTTTCCCAGTTTTGCACTTGATCTTCAGATAAGTAGAGGTCGGTTGCTTTTCCAACTATATTCTTTTTTAATGACTCTTCTCAGTTTTTTTTTTAATATTGCTATTTTACATCGTATAAATGCAGTGATCTGACGGACGGATTTCCTGATGATAAGAAATTTACACCGCTTAGAGACACCAAAGGTGGTAATTGTGCGTTGACAACCTGATGCCGAGATGCTAGGCCTCGAGCAAAAGTAAGTTTTCCGGCTACCTTACCCTCCGAACCGGAACAAGTCAATGACAAGCATTGGACGTTATGGCGACTTTTAAACTTTCCCTGGACTTCCACAAACAATTCAAAACCAAAATTACCCAACCAAATTTAAAAGTTTGTACTGTACTTACATTGTTCATAAAATGCAGAGATGGTTCGTACACCATAATTGGAGAGGGTGCACAGGATTTCAATAATAGCCTCTTCATCAGTGCCGATTCCGGCGACAGCGTCATGGAGCTCTTTGGCGTAGTAATGTGGCAAGGGGGTCATCAGCGCGATGATGACGTTCTCAAGGTTTCCACTCAATTCACTCTTCAGCTCACTGATCAAGTCCTGTTGAAAAAAATGTTGGCTTTAGTTTTTTAAAGTATTGGAAGGAAAAGGGCAGATGACCTTTCTAATAGTAGAAAATACTGTGCCTAGGAAAAGCACTTGTCTGACTATGGAATGTTTAGTCGTAGCGTAAGAAGTTGAAAATGGCGATCGAGAAAAGCTATGGTACCAATTTCGTTTTAGTAGTAGTCAGCTTTGACATTAAATTACCAATGCTATAATCCTACTTTCTAATATTATAAATAGGAAATTTGTGAGAGTGGATAGATGTTTGTTAATCTTTCATGCACAAACAACTGAACAGATTTAGATGAAACTTGATTGACTTGAATTTATACGTTAGTTTAAACCGATAGGCAACAATTTATTATAAAAAATAATGAATTTCTTACCATCAGGAAATCCGTCTGCTTGTTTTCCTTCCAATATCATAAAAAATCTTTTCTGTATTATTTGTTTAAATTTCAATGACATGAACGTCATTGAAAATGTATCAACTATTGAGTCATGTGTTAATGTTAGTGCAATAATCGATAGCATTCACACGTCATAGCCAAGGTTTGATTCATAATATACAACAGGTCCAAAGAACCTTCCATTTAAGCATTGTGTGCTTCTGATCAATATCTTAATATCTGTGCTTTGTTTTTTGTTTAGGCTAAGATATATTCCAAGGTAGCTTTTTGCGTAACATCGCCATAACGCGCCATTACTACCTTTGGTGTCTCTAGGCGGCGAAAATTTCTTACCATCAGGAAATCCGTCTGCTTATTTGTCTTCCAATATCATAAAAAAAGAAACTTATTTCCACTTGGTCATTTCCTTTCTAGGAATTTTAAGTTTAAATTTAACTGAGTAAAAAAAGCAAAACATGATAAAGTTATAAAAGAGCTTTGACACAAATTTCTCGAAAAAAGCCATAGTAATTGAGATTTAATTAGAAAAAAAAAATACAATAACAGAAACAAAGAATAGTAGAATAGTTTTGATTGTTGCTAGAATATTAGTCACCGCTATAATGTTCTCTCTTCCGCTGATATGTCCATATTTAATGCAACTAAATAATGTACTAAAACTTTAATGTACTAAATGTTACTTTTTGTGACAAAATCAGTTGCTTAAATCCTACTATAATAATATTATAAATGCGAAAGTTTGTAAGGATGTGTGTATGTTTGTTCCTCTTTCACGCTCGAATGGCTGAACGGATTGGTTTGAAATTTGGAACACAGATAGGTTATGACCTGGACTAACATATAGACTACTTTTAATTCCGACCACACAACGGGTTCCTGCGAAAACGCGGGGCGAAGCCGCAGGTAACAGCTAGTATATTATATTATGTTGTAACCATTCATAAGTATATTGATTCTCTCTATATTTAGTAAAGGTCACTCATCTTATTAAAAAACAAAGACTAAAGTAAGAGTCAAATTAAGTTGACGCTACAGTCTGTATCACGTTGCAATAAATTATGTAATACCAGGTTGATCCTTGGAGTACTTTAATCCGTGTTTATTAAAAAAGGGGAAATCTTTTAAAATTGTCTGTTGTACCTAATCTATACTTCTGCGTTCTATACTACTTTCAAAAAGAGAAAATATTTCATCATTCTCTAATCCCCGTGGTTTAAACACCACTTTTCTAACCTTTCTTTTCACTTCAATTCAAGTGGTCTAGCGGTCCATTGTTTGACTTAGCTGCATGAGATGAGACGGGTTCGATCCCCGAGTAGATCGTACATAGCAGACGACACCGGAAACTGCCAGGACATACATCCATACATTCATACACACACTATTTGAAAACAATGTAAAGTAAGTACATATCTGCTAATAGCTTATCATAATATCACTTTGCAAATATGCTGTAAGTAAACGCGTCAGATTGTTGTAAAATGTTAAGATAAGATATACCCAACGAGTGGTGAACTATCTCTTCAGTCTTCTAGATAAGGATTTATCAAAGGATTATATTGCACTTTTGCAATAGTTTAAGAGCAGTAAAACTGCAATAATCGACTCAAATGCCACGTCGTCCATAATTCTTATTCCGGAAAATGGCTAATAATAATTCTAAAACGAGTCAAATAACAGTATGTTGACTACTTTATTTCACTTATAAACACGAACTATAAATCTGTGTTCTTCCATGATAATAATATCCAATATACTTCCTTCATAAATTTAAAAAATGATTTCCAAATCTTTTTATTATTACGCTTCTTATTAATAGTATTTTGTAACAATGATTAAGTTTGTATTAAATGATACTTAAGTAAAGATTTTTAACTGTATAGTAGTTGTGATTTTGACTGCTTTGAGTTAGAATTGATTTAACCTAATTCGTACATACAACATACATACATATCTTCACGCCAAGTCCCTTACGGGGTAATTACCTAATTCGTAACTACTATAAACCCTAGAGCAGAGATTCCCAAACTATTTTGTTTCATAGACTAGGTACTAAAAAAATGTTGGTGGATTCGGAAGGCCCCGTGGCTAGAGGGTGCAATGTAGGGCAATGTAGGATGTAGGGTGTAGGACCTTAAAAAATCCTTATCCCTAGGATATTATCTGTATTGATAGGAGAAATCAAGTCGACATTTCTTCACTATCAAAACCAAATTAATTTTTATTGCACCCTACTTACGATTTTGAACCCCCAATTTTTATCCCAACGTAGACCCCCCGTAGAGTCCTGTGGAACCCTACGGGTCCATTTGAACTACCTACTTTGAGAATTAGGTACTGCTTTAGACTCTACTAAAACAGGTATTAATATTATCACGTACCTAAGTAAAATTTTAGTGGTACAATTGAATTAGGATAAAGCACTGACCGTCTTAATAATAAAAGTGGACTAATGAAGGAGTAAAATTAACTTGTTAACATGTTATAGTCTGTGTAACATCGTAATATAGACTAAACTACCAGGTTGGAACTTGGAGTACTTTGGAATACATAATATCATTGCTATTTTGGTTTGCTTTTTGTGGTTGTTTTGAAAGGTATGCAAGCCATGTCCCCGTGTTGGTTCGGGCTCCTTTGCAGAGTAGACCATATGCCTTCCTGCCAGGCAGCTCGTAAAAGCATGCTCGAGCATGGGCTTACAGTCACTAACACCGCCTTATCTATTCCTGCCGCCATAACGTCCAATGCTTGCCGTTGACGTGTTCCTGTTTGGAGGGTATGGTAGCCGGTAAACTTACTTTTGCTCGAGGCCTAACATACCGGCCGCAGGTTGGCAACGCAAACGGTGTTTTTAAGCGGAGTTAATTTCTTACCATCAGGAAATCCATCTGCTTGTTTGCCTTCCATTATCATAAAAAAAGGTAATAACGGTCAATGGCGCCAATGTAAAATTTACGTTGGATGAAGTGTATGAATGCAATTTATTGATTTTGATAGTTTACTGAGAAAGTTAAGGAGATCGATATTGCGGTATCAGCAACCAATTCCCCACCCAGTGATAATGAGGTAAATTAGTCAGCAAATAGCTGAATCTAGGTTTCGCGTAAGCAACATTAAAACATTCTTAACATTTAATGTATGTGTTTTGTATTACTTATTACTGAAACGAGCTGACAGAAATGCTAACCAAAGATATTGATTGTGCGTTGCCAAATAGTTTATATGTTTAATAATAAAATGAACAACCAGCGGGCACTACTGATGCAGACCGCCGTCGCTTATACAACATAGATTTTATAACGTCTCGCTACTAGAGCAGAAGGGTTACTCTTGAGTCTCGATTTCTTGTAAAAGGGAATCGGATAAGTAAATCAACAAATCCGCTAAAAATATGATTTATTGTCTATTATTAACTAGCTGTTGCTTTCAGCTTCGCTCGCATTTTAACAGGAACCCGTTGTGCGATCGAGAATAAAATTAACCTATATGTTAATCCAAGTCACAATCTATCTGTGTTCCAAATTTCAGACAAATACGTTAAGCCATTCGAGCGTGAAAGATAACAAACATCTATCTATGCATACTCACAAACTTTCGCATTTATAATATCACTAGCGGCCCGGTCCGGCTTCGCACGGTTACAAAATATACATATGAACCTTCCATTTCAATCACTTTATTAATTAAAAAAATGTCATCAAAATCCGTTGCGTAGTTTTAAAGATTTAAGCATACAAAGGGACAGAGGAAGCGACTTTATTTTATACTATGTAGTGATTAGTATATTGTATCTACTATAATATCAGTAGATAGGTAATATTACTAGTACTGAGTTCAAAAGTACATAAAATGACATATCCGATTCCAATTTCCAATTTTTCATGAATTCGAGTTGCAACCTTACAGATTTATAGTTATGTGTGCACGGCTAACCTAACCTCTATTACGAAACACAACCATGGCGAGCAGTGAAGTTATCATAGCAGAAATAGACAAAACCGTAATGTCAATCTGATTGTCGAAATTATGATTATTTATAATAAATATATTTTTTAAAAACAATTTTTTCTAACCAAAATTAAACTGTATCTTGTCCTGTCAACATACAATTCAAGGTTTAACCTTGGCCTTTATCATTTTGTCCGCAGACGATAATATTACATTGTATGACAAATAAAGAACTGGACGATAATAGATCATAATTGAACATCTGTACCGACCCCTGCCCCCTGACTTTTCGGCTGCTATAACGACTATTCTTGATCAATGAGTTTTTATTAATTTTGTTATCTTTATTTAAATGAGTAGTAGCAAATATATTTAAATATTAGGTATTTGCTATATTTTTAAAGCTACCAATTTTATAAAACGACATTTGTTTGTATCTAAAATATATGTGCGTGATTCTACATGTTAAATGAATATCTAATATATAAAATTACGTGTCACGGTGTCTGTGATTGAACTCCTCCGAAACGATTTGACCGATTCTCATGAAATTTTGTGAGCATATTAAGTAGGTCTGAGAATCGACCAACATCTATTTTTCATACCCCTAAGTGATAAGGGTGACTCACCCCAATTTTTTCACTAAAATCACATTAAATATACAGCAAAACAACGTCTGCCGGGTCAGCTAGTATAATATAGATGATAAAAAATTGTCACCAACGATTTTCGAATAATCAGATATCGCAATATAGTTTATAGTGTGGTTTGGGAATAGTAAAATTGTTTTAACTTGAAATTGTTTTAACTTGAAATAGTTTTAAGAATTTCGAAGTCGGATGATGTTCAAGTCAATTGTTAATAGCAGGCCTACTCTTGAATTTCGATTTCATACAAATTGGAAATTGGAATCGAGTTTATGTCATTTTGTACCCTATTACAATATCGTTAATAGTCAATAAAATTACTTAAATAAAATAATTTACTGTTTATTATTAACCAAAACCAATTAATGAATACGCTAGTATATGTTCAATAGTACAAAATCACACAGATCAGATTCCCAATTTTCAATTTGCAATGACATCGAGATTCAGTAGTAACACTAAAGGTCTATAATTATGTTAAAACTGAAAGTCAAACACAATCTTACCTTTCCATAGTTAGTTTTGAAGGTTTCAGCAATCTCCAGACGTTGGACGATGCCGCGTCTGCACAGAACGTCGATGATGGCTTTCTCGTCGGTGCCGAATCCTTTCATAGCCTTGCGGAGTGTCTCAGCATCCGCCGCGGGGTCGAAGGGATCCGCTGGGTACACAGTGGGGGTGCACTGAATAGGAAAACAAATTTATCAGTAAGTATCTTCACACTCGTATCCCTGAAGGAGTAGGCAGAGATAAAACCAGGTCACCAACGATCAGCCGAAGGTGCTACTTAGTCCCACGATCAGATAGGTGATAAGCACTTATCCAATCCTGAACAACGTTGCTTTTATTCGAAACTAAAAAAACACATCCTGAACTGTCCGAACTGGAAATCGAAACCAAGACCTCATGTAGTCAACGCCAACATCGGACCACTAGGCCATATAGGTAGGCGATTCTGAATTCAGATTGGTTGTTTCTGTTGCCAAAATCAAAGTTTACTTACGGCCAATATTAATAATCGATCCTAATCCAAAACTCGCTGTACGAGATTGATATTTTGATCCATTTTTATGTTATCGTTTGCCAATAATATATCTGTGCACAGGATAAATATGGGAATGAGGTATAGGATAGGCCGGCGAATACGCAGCTATCTAGATTGCTTGAAATCTATTAGATTGAGATACATTATTAACATTGGCCGTTAACAATGACTGCCTATTATTGATTTCTGGTTTGGAATGTATCAATGGGCTATGGCCATTTGTAGGGTTTAGCTATTAATAAGTAAGTATCTTCACGCCCATATCCCGGAAGAGGTAGGTAGAGGCACAACCATGACACCCACTAGCCGAAGACACTAAATCCCGCAATGTGAGAGGTGGCAAGCCTATCGCGAACCGGGCACATAGGTACCTATCCAATCCCGAGCAACATTTTTTTTATTAGAAAATTGGAAAAACCACGTTGTTTTTGTTGCCTGATCCGGGATTCGAACACGGGACCTCATAAAATCAAGTTCATTACTTGAACCTGACTTCACGATTCATAATAATCAGGAAATCCCTCTACATTAAATGCTAATGCTATAAAAAGTATCAGAAGCGGTAAATATTGCCCAAAAATTGGCTCCTCTAAATAGGTATGTCAATTATCCAGCCTTACAAAAAATAAGTTCAATCAATTTAATTCAATTCATTTATTTAGTGTAACATTAGGTAAATCAAGTGGATTGACGAATTAGGTAGAAAACTCTGAAAGATGCACGCTCAACAAAATGTGTCTGTCTTTGTCTAACAGTGCATAACTACACGCAGGTATGTGTAAATATGAGGAACAATTTGTTAAATTTAAATGTCATTTGCGAGGTCAAAGTTATGATTAGGCTACTACTACTAGGCTTTTTTGATCAATTACCTACCAGACGGACAAACCCTTTCAGACAATTATTTTTTAGTGATTTGTTGATTGATATTTTATTCATACATAGACTAAGTAATATATAAAGAAATGTATGTATGTAGTCTGAGTAGGTAGGTATAGGTTTTTCCTATAAATGTTCCTCAGCTCTCAGCTGTATGCAGCATTCTAATAATTTGTTAATAAATGTTCAAGGTAGGAAATTACCATAAAAAGTAAATTTGAAAAGGAGCTTCTATTGCCTACTTACCAAACATATGTTTTGCTACTTTACCCCATAGAAATGGTAGGTTGTATGTATGTATGTATGTATGTATGTATTGTTTGACAGTCCCCGTCAAAAGTATCAAAATAACGTGGATTTGAAAAGATAAATACAATAAAAATGTACCTAACTACCTATGTAGCTATATATCTACATGATTTTAATAATAATAATAAGTAGGTAATAAGTTGGCCAATTACAGTAGATTTTTTAATGACATGCTTCTAATTACAGTAGAATTATAAATCCTAATTACTTACGGTAGAATTACTAAGCTAACTGTATATTTTTATAATCCTTACGGTAGAATATTTAAAGCCTATGACTTTCAAATAATATACCTATTACTCATAAAATAAATAGATACTTTACTAATTAAAGCTGTATATTGCCTCAATCTCAATACACGGCAATATTATTTTACTTTATAGGGTCAGGATTTTTATAACTGATTTAATTAGTTCGGAAAGAATAAAAATAGTCTAATTATAATAGATTTAACATATAGTACTTTGGTGAATGTTTTTTTCTTAAAACCGGACCTGTTTACTTAGCAAACGCAAAACCCGCCTGACTAACCTTGCCCCGAAAAGATGACATCATCTCGTGAGAAATGAGAATCGATATAGCGATGTAGGTATGGCATTAAATTGTTCTAACTATTATCTAAATCGTAGGAGTAACTTACCTTGTATGGATAATACTGTTGTCCACTCATATTGCAATCTAAAACAGAAGGAAAAAATGTTAAAAAGCATGCACCGGAACGCTGTAGTGTGCTAAATATATTACAATCACTCGAACCGGCTTTTTCCGATAAGCAAACATGAATATAATTAATATGTGTCGTGGTATGATTCACGTTATTTTCTACTTTATTTAGGTATTTCACATTATTAATTACACAACTCACTATTAGTTTTTTTTATTAAAAAATACCTACTTGTTTTTTAGTTTGCTCCGCACACGACTAAACCACTACGGACGAAATTCCGAAATAAACACGAACGAAACGATTCAACTCCGAGAGGTCGGCCTGTCTCGCGGAGTTTTGTTCGCCCTCTCACTCACCAAGTAATGTGAGGGGAAATCAACCGTTGGTATATTTATATCGACCCACTAGTTTTCCTAGAATCAATCACAGCGAAATTTTCATTTCAAAATTCCACTTTTATTTCAAAGTATTGAAGCTTAAACTTTGTCGAGGCACGTAATTGGCATATTCCTAGCACTCCTATAAATTAATAAAACCTAGGAAGGTCAATGCCTAACGTGTTTTATCTACAAATATAATGTCATTCCTTTAAATAGGTACTTGGATCTTTTTAGTTTAGATGAAGCTATTTTACATACGAGTAAAACGTAGTGATTATATATTATCATTATTATCATTGCATATGAGATCAAGCTCACTGACACAATCTTACTGGATACCCTTGTCTTTTAATTCATTAACACGTCCCAAGAGTCCGATAGGACATGAGAATTGCATAGTTCCAATTTGTGAACTTCAATAAATTATTGCAAATAATTAGTTAACAAGCGGTAAATTGACAATAGTCTTGTCAAAATAAATTCATTTGTGTAGAGTAGGTTGCATTAATTGCACTTTGGGTGAAAACTTGCCATATGGTAGATATAATTAGTGAACATAAAAATAAAAAGTCATCAATTCTGACCATAAATGTATTATAATACATCCATACTATTTTTAAAAGATAAATTCGCAAAATGTCTTTAATGCAACCATATAGGTACATTACATTGACTAGACTACAATGTCAGAAATTGTCATGGTAAGAACGTGTTCATATTGACGACCAATAGATGGAAGTAAAATTCATTATAAGTATTAGGTAGTGTGTAGTTTTGTTTTCCTCGTTTATTTTATTGTTTAAAACTATTTATTCATGTGTTAATCAAAAATTATATCTTTATTTTTACAAATAACCTTCAAAAAGACACCATAAGTTATTTATGTAGGTTTGAAGACTCCTAAGTAGCCGCTCAAGAGCCCTCAACAAATCGTGCTGGTTTTATAACACAAAAAAAGGTTGCAATCCCCTGCAACGTGTAACTGCGATGAGGTCACCCCTGCAGCTCAGTGGCTAGTAGTACCGCCGCAGAACATTCGATGTACTTGCTTAGAGGTTTATTGCAATTTACTTCACACAGGTTTACTGCCTCCAGGAAAACTGAATTCCTTATATGCTCTAGAATTATTAACATTTTAAAATAAAATTACTTTTGAGTTAGTTAATAGCCAATAGCGAGTC
Organism: Calephelis virginiensis; assembly: GCA_002245475.1. Classification (NCBI taxonomy): domain Eukaryota; kingdom Metazoa; phylum Arthropoda; class Insecta; order Lepidoptera; family Riodinidae; genus Calephelis; species Calephelis virginiensis. The sequence continues at coordinate 36,963 of NJDC01000125.1, forward strand.
AGCAAATTTGTAAAAGGTCGAATTGCTTTTTTTTACAAAGAATATTTTTTTAGACCAAAATAATCGAACTCATAAGTACTCAAGTTATTGGCTTAATAGTGTGAGTGTTTATCATCATTATTACCTATCACTTTTTTACGATTAGAGTAATTATGAAGCCCTCCGTAAATACCTATCGGAAAATTTATTCTGTGAGCTTGTGGAGGGCGTTTGTTATATTAATTGTGAATACAGCAAAGCGTACTTTATAATTAGATAGACTTTAAGTAACTATGATAAAATATGATTTAATGTATTTCATACTACTTGAAATATTTTTTACGTTTTTCTTTTTATGTAGGTATTATTTATTTAATTAAAATTCAGTGTAGGAAGTAATGTTATTCGCGATTTCACTAGCGTGTTAATATACCTACCTACCTACTTATTTTGGATATTTAACTCTCACACAAGGTGTATCCACAAGCTTTTTAGTGTTGTATTTTTTGGGTCAAAATTTCAAACCTTTTTTAAACTAGTGGCAATTATTTCATACTTAAAAGGAAGTGATTTCGTGGAAATTAATAACAACGTCAACTTTAATTCCGATCTCGTCATTGATCTTATTCACGATGTTAGATCATCGCGTACCACGTATACTGTAGACATGAATCACACATCGTCAGTTATTTTATGATTTCATAGTAAACATACGTCAGTTCGCTCGTCCTCTAAAAAGTCTAGTACCTAGACTATAAGTATAGAACATAATAAAGTACCCGCCTGCAGTGACAGGTCCAGTTTTTAGCCAGAGTATTAGTCAAGTATTTAAGTCAGGGTTCCAGTATTTTAGCCAGCCAAGACAATCTTCGAATGTCGAGGTTCATTCAAAACCGCCTCGTTGGTATTATCAGAGATTAGTAAATTATATATATTGTCTTTGGTATTATCAAAGACAATATATATATACTAATCTCCGGTATTATATTATAATTATATTTATATATAATTATAACTTTTATAAATGTAATATTTAAAGTTGAAGAAAGCTTCCAGTTTGGCCGCCTCGTTGGTCGAGTGGCTAGCGAACTAACTGCATCGACGAACCGCGAGGCTTAGGTTCGATTCCCGACGGGGGCAGGCATTTGTGTGATGAACATTTAGATGTCTGCATTTCCGGGTCTGGGTGTTTATTAAATGTATTCTGGTATCTATTTAAGTATTTCTATGTAATAGTATCGTTGACTAACACCCATAACACAAGCATATAATTTGCTTAGTTTGGGGTTAGATTCAATTTGTGTAACTTGTCCAGGGATATTTATTATTATTATTATTATTTATTAATATCTGTTGGTGCGATACTACCTATTTAACTTAGCCTTTGCCTAATGTATTTCTTACCGCCTCGTTGGTCGAGTGGCTAGCGTACACTCCTAACCTCGAGGCTCGGCTTCGATTTCCAACGGGAGCAGGCGTTTGCGTGATGAACATTTGAGTTGATTAGAATCATATGGCGTATATGGCGTCCATATACAGATTGCCGGTTTTGATTCTAATCGACTCTAATCGGGTGTTTATTAAATTTATTCTAGTATCTATTTAAGTATTTCTATGTGTTAGTATCGTTGACTAACACCCGTAACACAAGCATCCAATTTGGTTACTTTGGAGTTAGATTCAATTTGTCTAACTTGTTCAGGGTTATTTATTTATTATTATTTATCTACCTTGGTTATGCCCTCGCCCGCATGTATAGGAAGGCTTTTGTTTTGTATTTATCTTTTTTGTAAGCATAGTAAGATCTTTTATTATTTTAAACCTTCTATTCCATATCTTCATATATTCTTTCATATCTTCATTGAAGATACTTAAACCTTCTATTCCATTTGATGAATTGATATTATAATTGAGGTACTTAGGTACTTTGGTCAGCGTCGGTTTTCATTTTTATGCTAGCTGTTGCCCACGACTTCGTAGTTCGTACATTTGTTGAAGTGACTTTTCGTGGTAAGTGATGGTAAGATTTTCCCGTAAAAGGTATCCTAAATGTTGACCAGGAACATATTATGCTACTACCCACTAGACAAAACCTGCTGGTACCATCCAGCCTGCACCAGACAAAACCTACCAGCTGGTAAATCCATTGAGTTTGGACTCATTCGATTCGCCTTAACTAGATCTGTACATATTTTTACTGACGAGGACTTGGTGGCAAGGACCTGATGATTGAACTAGGAGGTGGGTAGTGAATGAAATTTTAAAAGGTACAGTACTTTGTTTGGTAATCTTTGCAGTTTATCCAAAGAACAAACTTTAAAACTGACGCTATTGAGATGGTTCTTTTCTATCATTTATGGAGATCAGTTCAAGAGTTGAAGGTCATAAGCTCATTTGCAAGCATCGGAATGGATATCAAATACGTTTTCCAGATCCTACTGTTAAAACACTAACGAATACTGGTACAATTAAGCTGGTCCTAGAATGGAGCTCGAAAATAGAAGACGTAACCCTGGAATGCCTACTGGTAAAACAATTGAGTTTGGACTCATTCGATTCGCTTTAACTAGATCTAAGATAATTGCGCCTAAGATAGCCCAGTTCTTAAGACGGCCCATTTTTAATGTATTGTATTTTTTAAAGTTTGAAAGAGTTTAAATTACTATAGGCATAGAACATGGTAGTGATTTAAACTCTTTCAAACTTTAAAAAATAAAAAATGTTGAAAATGGGCCGTCTTAAGAACTGGGCTATCTTAGGCGCAAGCACCTTATTCATATTTTTTGATGAGGACGAGGACCTACTGAAATTAATGTGAGATGGCTGGATGGATCATAGTTTTCCAGTTACGGTATTAGGAATTTAAGAATACAAAACGAACATTGGAGCTGCGAGATTCAGTCATACAGAGTTCATTTTTTATTTTTGAATGATTTTATTAGAAAAGCATCACTCAAAGGGTTCTAAGATGTACCTACGCCTTGACCTCATTACTTTTGCGTGGTTTAGGTACGTCCCCTTAAATCAGTAGCCATTCCCAATACCAGGCGATCGCTAAGCAAGCGCCTTATTTTATTTTCACGGCAAAGAAGCAAATGACTTTCTTTACAACAAATACCTGTTAGGTATTTTTTTAATTAGAAAAGTCAATTTTCTTTTTGGGAATCGAACCCGAGACCTCATGTAGTCAAGTTCAACAGTCAGTAGACCACAGGGGATTTAATTTCATTACTAGTTATACTTATGGTAATTGTTATTGTTTTCTTGGTTCTAATATATTATGAATGCTGAATATAATCTTAAGCTCATCTGACAGAAGTGAAGAAAGGGTCGAAGATGAAAACAAAGGTCAAAAGTTAGCTAAACCGAGGCTGTAATGAATTTATTGGCTACCCTACCCTCAAAAACATGACAGTGGCAAGCATTGACTTAAGGACGGCAGGAATAGGTACCAATGAGGACGATTCGACGCAAAGTTATCACCTAGATGAAGTCACAGTCATAGTGCCAAATGAAGCCACACTCGCTATTTCCGAGGCGCTTGGTAGGTAAACGGTACGCCTATATTCATTAAAGGGTTTCGACATGGTTGAAAATCTGCTCCTTAGCAGCAATACATATCTTGACAATAGGTGAAGCAATGACAAAAAAACATACAACTGTATAAAACTGATTTATTATGGTAATATTTAATTGGAAATAAAACATTGATGACGGGCCACCATCGTGACATAATATCAAGTTATCTTCATATACATATATATAAATAATGCACCTATAATTTTGTTCATTAGTCTTCCAAGAAGAAATACTGTCCTGCTCTCTTCTGTTCTATGTCCTGGAACAATAAAAAAATTGGTATTTAAAATTAACTTGTTGTCAAGAGGATTAATGTCTGAATGGGATAAATATTATGACAGAAATGAGGTTGCCTCTTTCCAGAAGCACCACTTAACCCGCTATGTGTCGAAAATATTTTTTCTCCAAAAAACTGCTGTCATTCAGTCTCATCTTATGCCCCCGCTATAACATCAGCGCTAAGCATTATCGAGTTCCAGTTTATGACCATTAATAATCTATCCAAGATAAGCTAGGGCTATTTCAGATGAATTACTAGACAACTCTGTTGTTTTTCAATCAATAAAAAATCTTAGCAACAAAGCTTTAGAAGGTCTATATCTCTATCTGTAGATAGGTTATTAAAGGAAAATTGACTTACTTAAAATTAGTTATTTATTTGTTTATTTGCTTAAAGACTCCGATTCAAATTTCTGAGTTTCGTGAGGTTCGTTTCCGTATTGTTAACAACGCAAAAAATAAGTTGGACTTTTTTTATGATATTGAAAGGCAAACAAGCAGTCGGATTTCCTGATGGTAAGTTCACGCCGCTTAGAAACAC
>NJDC01000125.1:41451-54554 GCA_002245475.1 Calephelis virginiensis
TATCGACAAATAAAATAAAAAGAGATCGTGAGTATCCCGTATAAATAATTAAAAAAGCTTTAGAAGGTCTATATCTCTATCTGTAGATAGGTTATTAAAGGAAAATTAACTTACTTAAAATTAGTTATTTATTTGTTTATTTGCTTAAAGATTCAGATTCAAATTTCTGAGTTTCGTATTGTTAACAACACAAAAAATAAGTTGGACTTTTTTATATTGGAAGGCAAACAAGCAGTCGGATTTCCTGATGGTAAGTTCACGCCGCTTAGAAACACCAAAGATGGTAATGGTGTGTTGCCAACCTGAGGCCTCGGTTAGGTCTCAAGCGAAAGAAGTTTACCGGCTACTTTATCCTCTGAACCGTAACACGTCAACTGCAAGACTGTTATGGCGGCAGGAATAGGTAAAGCGGTGGTACCAATCCGGGCGAGTCTCTGAGAAACTTTACCACCTAGTAAAAGTTTCCCATAGTCAAATCATTTAGGGTATTTTTATTGACATTTATTACCTTTACATTTTTCTTATTACAAACTCGTATATATAACATATGGTACTCGTTCAATAACAGGGTAAAGAACCAGGCAGATGTAACAGTGATTGAAAGTACGCCTCTTGAAGGTAAGTTTTCATCCTAGGCTGGGATGTACTTACTTTTAGGAGAGTAAATTTATCAACTACCCAATGCTCGCCATTGTTGTATTTCAGTTTTGATAGTATCAAAACTGAAATACAACAATGGCGAGCACTGGTGACAGGAAAACCTACCTAGTGTAGTCCATACTAGAAAAATTATTCATTTAAATTACCTACATCACAATACGTCTAACACTATTTACTAAAGGGCGATGGTTTCGTCACACCCCTACGAGATAGTTTTTACCTTGACAGATGCATGTTTGTTGATTCTCGGCCGGAAGTTGTTTGGATCTCTCCTGAAGGTGATGCCCAGCAGCTCCAGGAACTTGTTCATCCCGTTGAGGAGCGACTGCGGCGCGTGCGCGGTGGCGTTGGCGGAGGGGGTGCCCTCGAACACTATCACCCGGTCCGCGAGGTACGTCGCCATTATAAAATCGTGCTCTACTACAAAACCCGTTCTCTTCGCGTGGAGAATAAACCTAAAAAAATTACAGTTTTGACACTTGTTTAAAAATGTTGACATTTGGAAATACTAAGATTCGTTCTCCAACTTTTTGATTGTAGAGAGCTGGTGCCCGTCTGTGTTAGCAACAATCATTTCTGTTTTTATACATACACACATATGACACATGATATCTCTGCCTTCTCCGTTAGAAAAGTGAGTTGGTGAGAAAATATGTGTGTATGTGCATACATTTGTCCAAAGACTTAATAAATATATTTGAAGCACTTTTTTTCAATATGACCTGAGGGGCTATTCAGTATCTTTTTAGTGATGATCACTAGTCGAAGAGTGGACATCAAACAGCTGTCAAATGACATGTTTTGTATTTGCTATCCCTGTTGAATTTCTGTTGGTCACTAACCCTACAGTTTTGAATCCCAAATGGAGCATGTTTTTTTTTATCTATGAATACAGATTTTCTTGCTACTAAAATCTATGACAGTCTTTGTATATAGATGTATATACAACAGACTGTTAAAATGATGGTATGAGCCATTGCACATAAGGCTAGAACGTATACAAGAAAATTAATTTCCTGAGGGACGGCATATATAAATAAAGATCACATGTAAAAAACACTATAAGCAAACATACAAGTAGAAAAACGCACGTAAGGAACAGAATCCCTTCAAAACAGAATATAATAATATTTCTTGGTATTAAGATCGCAGCAGCAAGCTGGGTAAGCTATTGCAAAATTATGGCCTTTTACCAACTAATTATATAGTGATACTAGTGTCCATATAACTAATTAAATGACGATTGAACAGTTAATGACCCGGGATAAAAAATGATTAATTTTCTACAATGACTATTAAAAAATAGGGGTTGGTGATAAAAGTGTGAAAATTTAGGGTTGTATGTACTTTTAAATGCTGTATCATAAACAAATAAAAAAAAAAATTTGTCTGAAAATAAATTACAAAAAAAAATTTAGGGGTGGACCACCCTTAACATTTAGGGGGATGAAAAATAGATGTTGGGCGATTCTCAGACCTACTCAACATGCTCACAAAATTTCGTAAGAATCGGTCAAGCCGTTTCGTAGGAGTTCAATTTCGAACCCTGTGACACAAGAATTTTATATATTAGATAGAAATCTATTCTACTAACACAGTCTGTCAGACTTCTTTTGGGTTCAGGGTGCTACAATCCCAATCTCCTGTTGTACATGTAGCATCTTTGCATACCCATTTTTTTGTCGATTTCAATGTAGGTGTTCAAACTGCCTATCGAGTCTGATAAGAAATGAAAACATGATATTACTAACCTCTTTATAACTTTAGCAGCAACTAAACGTTGTTCAGAATCTAGGTAGGCTGACGGTTCATCAATAAGATACACTTCAGCAGGTTTGCCGAGACAAAGCACCAGGGCCACTCGTTGCAACTCACCACCAGATAGATTCTGTACCTCTTGGTCCATTATTTCTTCTATTTTCATTGGTTTCATTACATCAGTAATAAACTGAAAGGTGGAAAATTTTAATCAACTTAATATAAACAGACATGAGGAGAATTTGAAATGATCTAAGATAAAATGTAAAATAAAATTAAGATTTATCATACATACTATTATGCTAGACTAAAAACAAAACATTACAATACACCCACAAAATAATTCAATTTACTTTACACAGATGCTGTCCAATCATAGATGGAAAAATATCTTGGTCTAAATTGATTTGCCAAGAGATATGATAGTTATTATTCCAAAAACACACAATAAAATATTTGAAGAATCAATATGGTAATATTTGCCAGGCCTAAGTCTACTGTAGACAATAAAATGTTGCAATATGACAAGTACCTTAATTTATTTTCAGCACCACTTACGAAAAAAGTACACGTCTTTTTATGACTGTGGATTAATTTTTATATTAAATTGAGTTACCTGAGGATGTGTGTACGCATCTCTTATTTTATCATGTAATAAGTTGCGGACCATTCCTTGAGACTTAGGAGATATTTTCTGTGGCTTATAACTAATGTGCAGTTGTGGAAGTTGACTTGCACCTAAGGAAACAAAACAAAAACATACATATTTTACTTGCAAAAATAGGGTCCTTTCAAAATATGTGTAAAAATTTTTTAGACTGTACAATGCATCTAACAACAGAATCAAAAGAGAAATAATGATAAATGATTAAAATGCTTTTTGGTCTTTATTCCATAACATTTTTTTTTATGATATTGGAAGGCAAACAAGCAGACGGATTTCCTGATGGAAAGAAATTCACGCCGCATAGAGACACCAAAGATGGTAATGGTGCGTTGCCAACCTGAGGCCGGGATGTTAGGCCTTAAGCAAAAGTAAGTTTACCGGCTACCTTAACCTCCGAACCAGAACACGTCATGACGTTATGGCGGTAGGAATAGGTAAGGCGGTGGTACCAATCCGGGCGAGTCGCTGCGAAACTCTACCACCTAGTAAACATTACTGCATACAGGACAAACTCATCCATTGCAGTTAAAGAAAGACTAGGAAGCAAACTTATTATTTATCACTAGCAGTTTCACAAAGCTTTGCCTGCGTAACTTGGCTTCTACTGTGTTTACTATGTCACTCAGGGATAATGTAGCATTCTAGCGGTGAAAGAATGTTTGAAATCGTTCCAGTAGTTTGAAGCCTTCATTCTATTCATTTCAATCAAACAAACAAACAAAAAATCAAACCTTTTCCCTTTATAACAATAGTTTGGATATACAAACTAATCCTTTTACAATTTTATTAAGTGAATTAAAGGCAGAGTTTATTCCAAATGTGCTAAGTTAAATGAAAAAGAAAACCTTTAACTTTTTAATTTTGCTTGTGGAATTCTTTAATAATATATACCAAACACAGTGTACAAATTTTAGCACACAACTTAGAAGGCTTATATAATAAGGCTAACAGAATCTGAAATATGTAAACCACTTTATCATGTATATAAAACATGAAATTTCTATAATCTAAATAAATATTATAGGTTTGAAGGTGTACTAGGTTTTCGCAGCATCTGATTTAAGATTAAAAAACAACATAAAGCTATCATATTTGAAAAGCTTAAAATTTATTTATTACCCAAAAACAAAATGGTAAATAAAGATTTGTAAACCCTGATAAATATTATTAATTAAACATTATCCATTTCACTCGTCAAAGAGTTAGTGTACATGTTTAACTACCATCACCAAACAACCGCAAGGCCTTAGTTTGATTCCCGACAGGGCAGGCATTATGATGAACATTAAGATTTTAGTATTTCTGGGTCTTAGCATTTGTTACATTTCTCTGGTTTGAGTATTTCTATGTATTAGTACAATTGACTAACACCAATAACACATGCATATAATTTGCCTTACTTTGGAGTTACATTCAATTTGTATAAATTTGTCCAAGGATAATCTGTTATTATATATTTATACAACTTTAGATGTATTTAATCTAAAACTACAGACATTACGTCATCACATCATCAGAAAAGACAACAGAGGGTTTATCATAATCATACTATTTTTTTTCATTTATTTAGTGACTAAACACATAATACAATATTAAGTTTAAGTAGCATTAAAAAATCAAAAAGGTTTGTAAAAACAAAAAATGCTACCATACATCATTTTATATCTTTGTCTCGTTATTATTCATTTATTATCTTTTTGTTTTAGTAGAAAGAAAAAATAAATAAATAACAAGGTTGACAAAGCAAACAAATATGTCACATATAGGTAATAGTATAAGTGATATAAATATATTCCTAAATTCTTAAACGTTTTATTATTATTTTATTATTTATATTAAAAAAAAAATCCGTTAAAGATTTTCTCAAACTAGCCGGGATTTTCTCAAACTTGTTAATAAGCTGAGGAAGTAAATAATGTAAGGTATGAAATCCGAGGCTTGTTAATCTTTAATGTTGTACACATGTAAATCAACCATTAAATCACTAAACTCAAACTGTATGAAAGACAAATTATAAACTACATGGGTGATACTCCGTGCTTAATGCCATCTGTATTTGTTAGACAATTTATGTTTCATTACATATTCATGTTTTTAAAATTTCAGTAAACTAAGATTAAGACTTTCAAACATATTTAAATAATTATGTATTTGTACATCAAAATATGCTTAAACATATTTTAAAATTCATTATTTGTCCATGAAATTTGTAGTAACTGGCCAACAAAATTAGTGGAATGTAAAAATTGCATAAATCATCAAAATGCGATAAGCATTATGCATGATAAAATTGATTTCCTTTTTCTGCCATAACAAAGCCCGTTATATATATTAAATTTGATAGTTTCATCGTCAGTATTTCAACATTTTGTTATGACGTTCGAAGGTATTCTTATAGATATAATAGGTTTTAAGTATAATAGTTTTACCCTCTGTAGGCATTGTAGACTCAGCATGTTTTAAACACTTTTGAAACACAGGATGGAAAAATAAATCAAATAATTCAGTTCTAGCCATAACGATTATTTAAAATGCAATTTGGAACACGTAAAGACTAAATTTGTAATAACACTATAACCTCATTAACACAAACATGTTTTTTACTAAATAAGCGAGATTAAATTTCTCATATTTTAGAATTACTATTTATTTAATTATCGCAGGATTTGCTCTAAAATTTTTGTATTTTTTACGATTTTATTTTACGCTATCACTTCAAATTAGTCTGACAATTGACAGCTGACTTGTCAGTTGTCAAACATTAAAATTCGTGTTAAATTGCAATTGTCAAAATCAATTTGACAGTCGTAGTGTTGCAGTTATCAAAAAATAAATTCCTACAATTTGTTGTTACATGTAAAAAATATTTATAAAATGAATGATTGAAAAAAATATTAGGAGAGTTTCTATGTTTTAATAATTTCGACAATTCGTGCAAATCAATTGCTTGAAAGTCATATTATGGTCCACAAATATTTAAAATGAAAAATCCAAAAAATGACTAAAACTATCATTAATTTATTAATCTGGTTTGACATATGTTTTTCATATAGAATGCTTTAAATAAACATATTGTTCTCACATAGCTACAAGGTAATACATTTTTAAGCAAGCAGACACTTATTATAATAACAAAATTCAGCCATTTCTTTTGATGCTAAAGCATTATAAACTAAAAGTATTTAACCTATCTTTTTTAAGTCAAACATTTGATAAGAGAGCCGTTTCTTGAGTGATTAGAATTCTCGATCCCGTACGTTGCAGAGTAGCCGTTTCATCTGTTTTGTGAGCGGGTGCGACGTCTTGGCAAAATACCTTTAGCTAACAGTTTCTTCTCTTTTTTCATAGGCAAGTGTGAACAATCTTCTTAATTAGTTCTTTTTTATGTTTCACACCACAATTATTCCTTCAACTTCCGAATTATGTGACGTAATAATAACATCACCCGCCGAACTCTACGCCTTGAATTTCTTAGGTGTCTGTTGACAATTAGTTTCCGGATCTATTAGGTAGATTCAGGATATGCCAACGAAATAATGACCTCCGACCTCTTGGACTTTTTCTATTTTCAGTGTTCTAACTCCTCGGTCCAGTAGTAGTCCAGCAAGTAACATTTAGAAGCATGATTGACATAAACCAGGGCAACTTGGTTCTTTTTTTATGTTAAACTCTTTCGGGGTTTGTATACAAATAAACAATTGTTTTTCCATATGATTTTTGTATGCAGAGTTTGGGACACACAAACATGAATTCAAAATTCTTTTTTCAAAGGTTGCTTGTAAAAGTAACAAGTACCTTCAACTCGAGGGTATAACATTGGTCTCGCAATGATCGGTCCATTTCAGTATAGATTCAGCTTCCAACCAACAATAAAATTATTGACAATAAGTTTGGATTACATCCACATTTACTATTATTGCATTTTATTTAATAACTTTTTCCTCCTGCATTCGGAACTATTGGAATAAAAACCAGTCCATATCCATTCTCCATCTCATCCAGCACGTGTCCCTTTCTACACAATTATTGAAAGTGTTAAGCCGTGAATCGGTCACATATTGTGGATTCCATGTCTCCATGGCGCTTAAGAGTTTTTTTTATTAAATGCAATATAAACAAAAAATAATCGAAAAACACAAAATTACATAAAATATAGGTACAAACGAGTTCACTGGTGGTGTTCCGGTTAACAAAATGTTCCTTTGAATAGCGAAATACATCTTAGCTCCACCACAAATCTTTGAATAAAATTAGAGCAAAAATGAACTTCATTTTATTCATATTGTACTAGATAACCCATTCAAACTGTACATGTATTTCGCTGTTCAAAGGAACATTTTGTTAAATGGAACACTGCCAGTGAACTTGTTTGTACATAATAAAGAACGCATTAGGGCTTAACTCTGCTGGCGATTGTTCAGCAGAGTGGCGAAAAGAAACATTCTTACCTTCATCCGGTTCAAGGTTTCCAGCTAACATTCTGATAAATGTAGTCTTCCCGGTACCATTTTCTCCGAGCAAAACCAATATCTCAGAATCTGAGAACTCTCCTTGCGCCACACGTAATTTGAAATCTCCCATCTTTTTCGTCATTTCGGGGTAATCGTAATGATTCATTCTTTTTATCTAAAATTTTAATCACAGGATAAGGATAAGGATGGAAAAAAGGGGTGTTATAAGTTTGACGTGCTTGTGTGTTTTGTGCATCATAACTCCTAAACGAACGGACTGATTACGTTTCAAAGCTGACCTAATCCAGATGGTTCTTAGCTACATTACGGGTCGATTTTTGAAGGATTATGAATTTTTTTTATTTTTAAGATAATGGTCTTGTTTACTGTTTGTTTTGTACTTAACAATTAAAATACCATTTAATAATCTCTAGTTGTGAAGTGTCATTGTCTTTTTTTACATTTTAAATTTGGTATTTTATTAAAACATTGAAAAGATTTTTATATTACAGCCAGATAGTCCACCTGTCTACCAGATAGCTTGATCTACTGACTAAGAGGTAAAAAGGCGACCATAGGGATAATTATCACAGTGACTGCCCGTTGTGATGAATTGTTCACATTAGTAGCAACCTCCTGTGCCGATAATGAGTGCTCACTATTCAAGGTAGTATCGCGTTTTTTTTGTACCATCAAGAAATTCGTCGTTTTTTTAAAGCCAAATAACCACTGTTATTTTTCAATACTTTCAAAAGTATCTTAAAACAAAAACCCAATATATATATATATACATATATTGGCCATAATACTACAATAAAAACTTACCTCTTCTTCTGTAGCAGATTCAGCTACTTTAAATACAAGGGATTCAGTCCTAAATCGCATATTTTCAGTGGGCACAAACCCATCCAGGAAAATATTAATACCTAAAAAAGGACACAATTTCATATTTTATACATCATAGCAAATTATAGGTATTGTATGGGTTATGGTACTTCGAGAATGACTATGACTCGATCTATTAACATGTTTCTTATTTGTTAAACTTATAAATGTTCCGCAAGACCGGAAGTCTATAAGACCTGTAAGACAGGGACTTGGTACTTTATGGAAATAAATAAAAATAAAGGATTTGCAAAATGGGTGTCAAAAAATTTGTTACATTTTGTTTTATTTTTATTACATAATTTTGTTAAAAAAACGTTTAGTTTGAATTCTACTATATATAACACCGTTTCTGAAGTTAGCTAATCAGGAGAATAAACTACATAAAATCTTGCATGTATGTACTATGTAGCTGTAGTGACAGTATACTTTGTTGTACATTACAAAAATAGTAACAACATTTCTCACTGAAAATAAGCCTAATTAGTTTCATGAATAGCTTAAATTTATTTATTACCGTTTAGTAGTTAGGTATTAAATTTGTATTAAATATTTTTTCTTTAAACAGTAACGCATCAGTAACAATTGTGATATTTTTAGGCGGCGTTTGTCTCTTACCATTAGGTAAGTTACTTGTTTGATTTTTTTTATTTCTTTACACATATAGATCTGCAATCTAGCGGTCTGGGGCGTCGGACTTGACTTCTTGAGATCCCGGGCTGGATCCCCACGTCGGACAATAAAACAAATAGGAAATGTGTATTTCGATTTTCTAATAGGAATAATGTTGGCCGAGATTGGATATACGCCTGGTTGCCGATAGGCTTGCCACCTATCACATTGTGGGACTTGGTGTCTTTGGCTAGTCGTGGGTGCCCTGGTTTTGTTCCTCTGCCAACCACTTCAGGGATATGTGAGTGAAGATACATATATTTTTTTTGGTGTCTTAAAATCCGGTAGTTCAGTGTACAAGTGAGATTTAAAAGACAGCCGCAACTGTCACAGACTGACCAACTTACCTTCTCTTACAGAGAAAGGCATAGTAACTACACCGTAAGCACCAGGAACTCCGTAGAGGCAGCATATGAAGTCAGATAAGTAGTCCAGTACAGATAAATCGTGCTCTACTACTATGATGAACCTAAAAGAGAAGATAACAAAATAAAAAAAACAGCTGCACAAGACATATATCAACTGCAAAAGAAACCCTATTATAGGGTAAAAACATTGATATTTAAAATTGTTTATTACAATCCAATTATTACGAGCTATGTGTGTGAAAAACTACAACGAATCTTAATTCAAAGCCAGTGAAGTTGTAAAAACCGCGAGGTTGGCAACATGTTAGTCATTATCAAAAAAAAAAGGAATCTTTATCCTAGTTTAAATTAAGTTTTCAAATAAATATTTTTATTAATATAAAAAAAAAAAATCTCAGACAGACAAAAATAGAAGTTAAATTTACTTACTTATCAGGATGAATGAGTGAGCGTATCGTACGTGCAGCATTCAGACGTTGTTTGACGTCTAAATATGAAGAGGGTTCGTCAAACATAAATATATCTCCATTCTGTATGCATACCATTGCACAAGCAAAACGCTGTAACTCTCCACCAGATAGAGCAGCAATCTCACGATCTCGGATATGCGACAGGTCTGTGGAAATAAAATATGAACATAATATAAAATAAACTACATTGTATGATCATTACATTCAATAATCAAATTGAGTACAGTTTTCTTAATGTAAATAATTTTTAAATAATAGCTTTCATAATTTTATTTGCAATTAATCACCATTGTTTCGCTACATGTTAATAAATCAAGTTTTTTAATGTTGTATGTATGTACCTGATATTAAGTGTATTTTTTTTTCATTTATCAAATTTAGGTTACAGAATATATTAGTACCATCCCGTTACCTGTACCTCCTGCTAAAAAGTCAGAACTCGTCAAAGGCTTGTTCAGAATTTCGAAGTAGCCATTAATCTTACTTTGACTAGAGATATAACATCTCAAGCTCAGGTTTGCAACACACCAACCGTTACTACCTGTGTTGTCATGTATTTCTTATTATCAGAAGATTCACTTGTCTGTTTGTTTCGATATTATTAAAGAGTTGAATGTGTTTATTATAATCCCATAAAATAATTATTATCTCAAAAAATTCAGCTTCTAGCTCACACCTAGTTAAAAATGGGGGATAAAACTCAAATAATTCACTATCTTTCTTTCACTTACTTTACTTTGTTAAGTACACACTGTGTGTTCTAAATTGTTACATTAAATCAGTTTTTTGTAGCATAAACTGAAATTTTAATCAACCCCATCAACTTACATTTTTGAATTATAAAAATAAAACTTTTTTTAGTCATGGTTGTTGCAAGGTAACAGAAATATTAGAGTAAAAAGTCTATCTTTTAAGATTAAGGTTAAGCAAGAAAAAAAGGAAAAGTAAAAAAGATTAAGGTAGGCCTTTGTATGTTATTAAGTTAATCTTTCGAAAATAATATCTATAACCATTATATTGGAATTTCATAGCCCACAAATTTGTTTTTAAATCTTGATATTTGGCAGTTGTTGGTAAAGGCAGTGAAGTTTTGCTAAATGTGTGTAGTGAATGTTGATAATAAAATAATGGCCACCAAAATAAAATGATTAACTCATATTTACCAAGCATATCACAAATTTTTGTCTGATTTTTCATTTCATCTTTCTTGTCAAGCAGCTGCCCCACAGTTCCTTTCACAGCCTTAGGAATTTGATCCACATATTGTGGCTTTATTAAAGCTTTTAGGTCATCTTCAAGAATTTTAGTAAAGTAATTTTGAAGTTCAGAGCCACGGAAATGTGAGAGAATCTCTTGCCAGTCTGGTGGATCCTGGTAAAAATAAAGATATCATGTAACTTGCTTACATTTGTGAATGTGTGTGTGTGAATTCATAAGAAAGGTTTAAATTGCTTTCTTGTTAGGTGTAAAGAAAAGCATGTTAAGTATCATTTTGCTTTTTTATTTGTTATGTTAGAATATTATTAATACTTTTCAATAAAGAATACCAATACTTGTTACGGTTTTCACTCAACATTTTCCAAAAACGATACTGAGTAAGTATCGATACTTGACGACCAATACCAGTATTGAGTAAAGTATCGGTACCCCAGTGGTATCATTTCATCTATGAACGCCTACTCTCGCACGTTGTAATGCATATGTAGGATATGTGGGCTCAGTTTGTTTCTACCTTCAAAGTGGTTTATGTCTGTACTTCTCTTGTCATAGAGTAGAGTGTGATATCCATGTCGAGTATTACAAAAACATATTACAAATATCTCACGCAATTTTATTATACTACTAACTAATGTCAGTAGCTTTGCCCCTATCAAATTAAACAATTTAAAGAAAAACATTTTTATTTAAAATTTAATTGCCTTTTTGTGCACACAATAAAAGTCGACCTTTTATAAGTTATAGAATGAAGAACCAAAGGAGGAAGACATTTTATTTAAATATTGATAGATACTTGAGATGTCAATAACAGAGGTGACAATAACATGTTTATAATGATTATAATAGTATCAATACAATTTTTTTAGTTTAAGCATGTTTTAGTATTTTACAGAGGATCTGCATGTTTGCCTTACAAAACTAGATAGGTTCATTCTTGTAATACTTACAGAAAATCTGCCTAAATTAGGTTTCTGCTTCCCGGCAAGGATTTTTAGAGCTGTAGACTTGCCAATACCATTTTGACCGACCAATCCCAGTACTTCACCAGGTCGAGGAATGGGAAGACGATGCAACTTGAAGGAATTCTTGGAGTATCTATGAGTTGTATGTTTCTCCAAATTAGATGGTATGTTGATGATGGTAATAGCATCAAACGGGCATTTCTGAAAAATATGTGATTTTTGATTTATTACTTATATGTGAACATTTCCTACATTATAACAGACCTAGGGTTCCCACATCTAAATGGGAGAAAAAATGAGGATGATGATAATTCAAAACACTATTCCTAATGACTAGAACTAAACGTCAGTGTAGTACACAAAACAAAAATACTATACATTAAGTTTGCCTTAATATTTTGCTATTTTAATCCCATGGTACATTATGAGCAATGCCATCAATATACACTTTCCAAGCAATTATATATTTGGTATGTGCAAAGGGATAGACAAGATTCAATTAGAATTTATGCAGAACATAATTATTAATGTCAATATTTTATTTTCAATGCCAAAAATCGGTCATTTTGAAACATCATGCAAGTCTTTTGACATTGCTAGTAGTGAATAGGCTATGCCCAAAAGAGAAATTATAAAAAAAGAGTAAAAATAATTTAATAGGCACAATGACTGAATTTTATGAAGTATTTACAAAATAAACTATGAATAAGGTATATATAACTTCTTCTTTTTTTTTGGGAAATTGGCAGTCCCCATCTATTTTAATAAAACTGCATCAGTTTCACTTACATGGAGTGTGTGACATTTATATAGGGTATTTTCATAAAAAAACCCATCCTTTGGAAATTATGCAAATTTTAGCACTTACAGTTGTGGTCAACTAATTAGGGACACTCTTTGGTTAAACCGAATTGTGAATTTATTTTTTATCCAACGAGTCTAAACCATATTCCATATCTCTTACATGTAAGTATAATTAGTCATTTATGTGC
>NJDC01000125.1:54934-69430 GCA_002245475.1 Calephelis virginiensis
TGTAATAAAATGGAGCTGTTAAAGATATTATAATTCTGCAGATTATTAGTTTTGTTTAACTCTATTTTTCATTATAGTTTACTGTCCTTAATTAAATGTCCAGCTACAGAATTATACCTTAAAATTGAATACATGTTCAACCTTTGATATTAAATACTTTTGTCTATTTATTTATACCTTTATTTACAGCCATTTAAAGCATAATAATCGGACCAAATTATGCAAATAATAGTTACTGAGAAATCAATAGGGTTTTATATTTGTATGTACATGACTGGTTATTATATTCACTATCTTGCATGTCCCTAATTAGTTGACCACGACTGTATATAAGACCTAATAGGAACATAATTTTATTTTTTACCCTAATCGAATCTTAATTAGGAATACATTAATGAACTCGGGTTTTCTGGTTAAAACATCTTATACTTGTAATATGCAGACAAAGTGTAAAACATGGTTTAGTTATTTTAATGGCTAATTTATTGCTTGAGGTTAGACATTTTTTAAAAAAATTACAACACTTAACCTGGTTTGGTGTAATCTATAACCTTGAATAAGTAATTAGAATTAAAACTTGTATAGCTTATCTCTAGGATATTTTAGCACTAATGATATATCTATATATATTCTGTTATTTGTATTATAATAAAAAGATAAGAAGTTAAGTAACAATTTTATTTTAAAATTAATAGAAAAGTCTCACTTGGTAAACAATTATTGAGGATTTTTTAATAATATCAATAAAATGAGTAATTTATGATATTTATATTGTATTAAGTGTGTATGTTAAAGAGTAACAGTTATTTACCTTGACACATATACCACAACCGATACATAACTCCTCAGATATTGTTGCGATTTTGTCATTGGGAGTTACTTCTATACAAAGCTTGCCCATACGTACTACTGGACAGCTCTTCTTGCATTCCTGCCTGCATCTTTTTGGCTTACATCGATCTGCATTCACGATCGCAATACGTGTGAGTTTGTCGGTCTCTTCGAAAGCTTTTTTTCGAGACATCTCTGAAAAC
The DNA here is from genome assembly GCA_002245475.1 of Calephelis virginiensis. NCBI lineage: Eukaryota > Metazoa > Arthropoda > Insecta > Lepidoptera > Riodinidae > Calephelis > Calephelis virginiensis. The sequence continues at coordinate 55,969 of NJDC01000125.1, forward strand.
AAAGAGCAAATAATTAGGAAATATTATACTCATGATAATTTAAAAAAATGCAATGTTGCTGGGTGTATGTGGCAGAAATTCAACACTTAAAATATAACCTCAATAGCTTTAATGTTTTTAAACGAATTTTTAGAATATCACAATAACGGATGACATAACATAGGAAGGAGCAATAAAGGGACTAATTGTTCGTTGTTTTTAATTCAAAAAAATTATATTACCCGAGAAAAAATGCGAACGCTGGCTAAAATATGCCTACGTTCGCGTGTCGTATAATCTCGAAATGTCAAAAGGAACAAATAATCAAGGATCATGACAATCAAGATGTAAATGACAGAATAGTGTTTGACATTTAATCTACCAATCATCATAGCCCCAGAATTTCATAGATTTTACCCCAGAGAGAGTTAACCACAGATAACGCTAAAGATTGTAATTTAAAAACTTACCGAAAAAGTTGCAACTCTTTCTTTTTTACAACTTCACAAGACTATTTTGGGCCGAGCAGAGAACTCAGACCGCCGCCTGGAGGTTATTCCCGAGGACGTTGGCTCGGATCATCTGCCTGTGTTTTCTCGCCGAGCTCTGTTCGAATCCCTTGTCACTTGTGTAAACTTTTCCAAATATAAAATGCCTACTTGCCAAATTTCGTACTCTTAAACCTCCTCGATTCATGCAGTGGAAATGGGATCAAGTGTGTCATTTTAGGTACCCTTGAACACAATACTGGCAAATTATTAACATTCAGTTAATAGAAAACAGTAAAGAATTTTATCGGATTCGTTGAATTTGTTTGTAACTATATACCTATTAACAGCTCCACTGCCAGTGCGTTAAACATGGGAGTCAGTCAGAAACCAACTTTCTTTTTGGTTGCTTATTTATTTAGAAATAAATGAAATGTTAATAATTAAATACCATTTGCATATATAAGTTAATTAAAATAATAAAATAAGAAATCAAAAAAATTACGCACCGGCGTGAACCGGCACTGGGAAAGGTGATCTCTATCATGCCGGTGCGAGGTCACGATTCTACTGACTTTGATTTACAAAAATTGCTTATTGTTTATGTTGTTGTAATCATTTTCAAAACAATAATTATTTATTAATGGACAATCTTCCAAAATCATTTTAAATTTAAATGAGACTCTTATAAAGTAAAATAAGCTGGCTTATTATAATAAATTGTGTTCGACATGGTATTCATTAAAGCATTCTGGATAAAGTCCTGGCTTTTCAACACAGATTGCACATTGGTAGGACGTGTCTGTGAGTGTTTTGTTCTTATGACTTGTGTGTGTTTGTGACTTGTGACCTTTGTTTTTTGGCACGTGGTGGACCCTTTCTCGTACTTATATGACGCAATATTACGAAATGACATCAAGTTCTTTGTTAGGAGTGTAAGCTCCAGTACTAGTTTATGGTGTCATGAGGGAAAATAAGCCTAGTTGACAAAATAGGTACTTACTCATTCTTCATTAAAGCAATAGGATTGTCACGTTGTTATTCAATTTAGTTTCTCTAGCTACTTTCCACAAAAAATGTATTATATCTTTACTGTATTTGCCGCTATATCTTTAAGCTGACTCACAACGTGGCAGCAGGCTCAACGCGCGATATATGTTTTTTTTTTATGAAATGAAACTTTTCTGTAACGCTCCATGAATTGAAGCTCATGAACTCACTACGAAAAAACCTTACGCTAAGAACTCATATCGTGGTTTTTACCCGTTCCCGAGGTGGTTGCGGGCCCGCAGATTTATATGCAAAAAGTAAGATCACATTTCACGACACGATTTCCCCCCTCAGCGCCCGCGGTTGTTGCGGTTCCCGCAGCAACGGTCGTCTGTGCAGAGAATCGTACGGGCGGCGACATAAAGTATATTAATATATAGGAAGGCGGCGATCTCCCGCCGCCTAGGCGGGTTGCGACCGCGCGCTCTGCGATCGCTAGGCGGGCGACCAATTTGTACTATTTGTACTGATTATTTAACCGCAACCGCCGGCCTCGCGATAATCAATCGCCAAGTTTGCGGGTGATAATTTCAACCCCAGCGGCTGCGGGACCGTAGAAATTACCAGTCTCGTGAGTTTTGAAATTAAATCGCATAGCCGGAACCGTCGCGGGCGCGGGTAAAAATCGCTCCATGAGTTCTGTCTCTTAGGTTCCGCGTCAATGCGAATGTTTGCGTGAGTGTATCGTAAACCGTTATCGTACTTTCATAGGTAGTTTATCTACTGTGTATTGTGTCCATAGTCTACGGTAATCCTATTTTTTGGTTATAAACAATTCACAGCTGACAAGTGTCAATTATCAGCTGATAATATTGACAATCTAATATCTACCTGGCTCATACTGATTCGTGAACTTTTTGAATCTTGAAGTTTACAAACTTTATTTCTCAAAAATTCCATGTTTTAAAATTTTCCGATATGTTAGAAGTATGCATAGATAACTTAGAGTCAGCAAATAATGCGGTTTTAGGCGGTGCTGATGAGTTAGAGTTATGTAGTTCCCTCGTGGAAGGTGGTCTGACACCATCTCCGGGATTAGTAAAAGAAACATTGGACCTGGTTTGTGATTCACTTATTGTGATTAATAAAATCAACATTTCTTTAGCTGCGAGTTTGGCAGACGTGCAACTTTTGTCAAGTACTAGCTTAGGCTTTTAGTACAGTTTGAGTAATAAGGTTAGGAATTAGATATTTCTCGTAATACCTATGATAAGAATCAGGCTGATGGTATGTAGGGCATAACTGTAACATGAATCCATAGACTTTCCTAGTGGGTTGCTATTTAATGTCCAGAATTTGAGGCCATATAATATGTAAGTCCACCAGTTAGCCTACCTTCCAGTATAGAGCACAAAAATGGCAAGCATTTGAACATTTTTTTGTTTATATAATTTTTAATAAATTGTTTTTTTTTTCAAAATAGAGCAGTTTCTTTTTATTTACCTAAATGATAATTACCTTATGGTCAAGTATTTAATTCAATATAAATATGACCTTCGTAATTTTCAGGTTGACACATACAGAACTCTTAATCAGATACAAGGAAGTGCTTTAAATCATGAAGAAAGGATTTTTAAAGTATGCTCAAATAAAACTATTCTAAGGGTTGTGGTTACTTAGTCACAACATATTATGAAAAAAAGGAAGGCTTCGACCGTAAATTTAATTTAAATTATTGAGATAAACAAATTTTCTTAAAATATAAGACATAAAGCAAGAATCCCTTGCTTTAGGTCCTGCAATATTATTTTATTATTATTACATTTCTGAAAAAATTGCAATATGGATCAGACTTAAGAACCATTTCTATATTTAATTTCATAAAAATTAGCTGTCTAATGTGGTTTAGCTGTGAGAACAGTCTCGATTTTTAATTGTTAATAAAGAAAGTAATAAATCTTTGGAATGTACCTACAACATTTGTAATCAATGTAGGAGTATGTTTTATCTGTTTTGAAAAGTGCTGGCATTACTGTCTGTGTTTTAACATTTTTACCAAAACTTATCCTCAGGCATCACAGGGTGATACAGATATGTTGGTATAGTTGCAAACTAAAATGTTATTTTGTCAGGGTGTATACATTAATTGATTAACAGATGTTAATCAATTAATTTTATGTATTAAGTATTAAGATTACAAGAAAGAAGCAGTAGGATTTTTTTATTGCTTTTTGTGGGTGAAAAGTTACATCTATACTTAAAATAATTATTAATTGCCAAGTTAAAGTGCAAAATAAAACCTTTTTTTAAATTTATGTGGTTGTTTAACTATTATATTAAATATTTTTTTAGAAGCCCAAACTTAACGTTATGATAAGATGTAGAGGAGGTTCAGATTTTTGTTACACTGAGTCAGAAATGAAAACAATGCTCTCAGATATAGATTTTTATAAAACTTTGCAAGTGGATAGATTTGTTTTTGGAGCATTAACTGAAGGACAAGAAATTGATGAATTGATTTGTGAAAAAATTATAGCCAAGGCACATCCAATACCAGTAACATTTCACCGAGCATTTGATTTGTGCAAGAACCCAGAAGATTCTCTTAGTAAAATAATAAAGCTTGGCTTTACAAGATTACTTACTAGTGGACTAAGGGCTTCAGTAGATGATGATCATGCTAAAAACTTGATAAAGAAACTTTTATTATTATATGGAAGCAAAATTGAAATAATGCCAGGAGCTGGAATTAACTGTCACAATGCAAAGACCTATATTGAATTAGGATGCAAAATAGTTCACAGTTCTTGTAAAATTATCAGAATTTCACCAAATATTAAACCAGAACTTTCTATGGGGTCTTGTGAGATTTATATTACTGACAGAGATATTGTGCAAAAGATGAAAAATATTATGACCAATAAATGATTCAAAGACTTTTTTCTAATTACTTGATCCCATACAAAACGTAAGGTCTGTCTCATGTGATTCCTTATAAGACCTGTATCACAATATATCAAGATAATGTACCTATATACAGGGTAACACTCAAAATAGTAGGACCGGTCAAATTTTAATATTAAGAAGTTAATGGTGAAATTTAAGTGCATTTTAAATAATGTAATATCAAATTTTAATGTTAAGTTTAGTTTGTAAAAATACTTTACTTGTTTTCACAGTATTTTGTACCTACCTAAGTACCTACTAGTTATGAATACACCAGCTGTCATCAGCTGAATACTTTGTTTAGCATTTTGTGCCGGTTATACATAGATACATTTTGTAGGTACACATTTTCATTTTTTAAATAGTTACCGATACTGCACCGTTTCCTAAAGTTTGTCTAGTACTATAAATGTAATTTGTTTACAGGTTTTCTGTTTATATTTTTTGAGCAAATGAAAATCAATCAATAAATAAAACTGACCCTTTATTTTATAGTAGTGGTACATCAATGTTTAGGTTTTTCATCATCGTGTTAGTGTTAATCTGATGTTAGGCACCTATCTGTCTGTCTGTCTACCCCTTGTTGATTCGGCCTCCTTTGCAGAATAGACCATCTGCCTTCCTGCCAGGGAGCTCGTAAAAACTTAGCACAGGCTTACCGTCACTAACACCGTGACATCTTAATAAGTGGTAGAGTTTTGCATCGACTCACCTGGATTGGTACCATCACCTTACCTATTCCTGCCGCCATAACGTCATGACGTGTTCCGGTTTGGAAGGTAAGGTAGCCGGTAAACTTACTTTTGCTCGAGGCCTAACATCTCGGCCTAAGGCTGGCAACACACCATTACCGCCTTTGGTGTCTCTAGCGGCGTGAACTTCTCACCCTCAGAAAATCCGTCTGCTTGTTTGCCTTCTAATATCATAAAAAAGGCGTGAGAGACTACGATCTGGAAATCGAATATCGGATGAAATTCTTCCATCTCCACCTCGCACGGTCTTTGATATTATTGGATGTGAATCACGGTAGTCTTACGAGATTCAGCGTTGCTTTGCTTGGGGTCCCCCACGTAGATAGACATTATTTATCGATATGTAAGAATATATGCATTTTCGCGGTTACAGGGAGCTTGTATAACAAGGTAAGGTCACAGGAGCCAGTTAAGCTATTAGTAATAAATTCAATACACCTTTACAGCAATGTAGGTACCTACTTGATCATATTTTTCGGCAGAAAAAAATACACAAGAGAAAACATTTTTGTAAAATTCTTCCAATTTAATAATTTAGTTAATTTCGAAATAAGATTCGAAGAATTTTTGATGACCTAGGAGTAGAACCATACTTGAAGAGAGGTAAAAACATCCAAAAACTCGACAGAAATGTGCCGGTTTTGATTCTTCTAAATTTTAGCTTTCCATTTATTTCATTTGTACAAAATAATTATTACATTCTATGGAGAAATTAAATTTATTGTTAGCAACTTTTGGAACGAGTTGTTCGGAAAATAATGTGGGGCCCCCGCTCCTCCGCTGCGCCGGGTCTTAGGTCCGGTTTATGTCTTGCTCAGAATCGGCTAATTTACTTTTCCTACTATGTACAATAACATAATCTTAAAATTAAAAAAAAAAATAACTCCTGACAAAACCTATCCGTAATGTCGCTATCAAACAAAAATCTGCATCGAAATTAATCATATTCTTTGGTTAGGAATTATAATGCCACAGATATACACACACGCACACGTATACATATATATCTGATACGTCAAACTTGTAACATCCCTTTTTTTCGTCGAAGACTAACAACCTGTAAGTTGTCGACAGTGTACAATTAAAATAATCCAGTCATGTAAATAGCTAAATTATTCCAATAGCGGGAATGGGTTCGTCACAACTTTATTCCAAAGACGGGTTTAAAAATGTGATATATACCTATGTAACTGGGGCAAAGTTGGCCAAGTATATTAATGGTGGTAGTGCTCTGCAGAACCTTGCCCATTTATAGAGAGCGACCGTCTAACCTATTCCTGCCGCCCTAACGACAATGTTAAGTTCCGATCAGGTAGCCGGTAGACTGCGCATTGGTCTAACACTTTGGTAACAAGACAGCGACACACCTATAACATCTATAGTTTTTATATATGTATATATGGTGTTGGTGTTGTACTATATTAAATGTATTTATTTGATTATTATAATGACTTTATATTAATATTCATTTGCTATTTATAGCCCGACCTTAGTTCTACATACATAAAATACTATCACCTTTACTCTCAGGTTGTCTGGTAGGGATACTCATAGTTCGGAAGCGATAAGACCGCTTTTGTGTTACCTTAAATTAAATATTCTTAGATATATAAAAATGAGTTCATATTTCCCTGAGTTCATATTTCCCTTGGTCACCGCATCACGTGTGAACAGATGGGCCAGTTTTGTCAATTTTTCTTTTGTTATGTTTGTTGTTGTCAGGAGATCAGTTCATATAAAAATATATATTTATATGTAGGACGGGACGTCTGTCGGGTCCGCTCCGCTAGTTAAAATGAAAATACTAGGTATAAATGTAACAGTGTCTAATTTTGTAATGTTTGGTGCATAATAAAAGTATTTATTCATTTTTTTATGATAATGGAAGGCAACAAGCAGACGTATTTTCTGATGGTAAGAAATTCATGCCGCCTAGAAACACCAAAGAGGTTAATGGTGCGTTGCCAACCTGAGCCCTGGATGTTAGGCCTCTAGCAAAAGTAGGTTTACCAGCTACTTTACCCTCCGAACCGGAACACGTTAACGGCAAGCACTGGACGTTATGGTGGCAGGAATAGGTAAGGCAGTGATATCAATCCGCGCGAATCGCTGCGAAACTCTACCTTCTAGTAGAATGTCACGGTGATAGTGACGGTAAGCCTATGCTCGCCTTTTACAAGCTGTCTAGAAGGAAGGCAGATGGTCTATTCTGCAAAGGAGCCCGAACCACCACGGACTGTAGACTACGGATATTTTTTTTCGTCAGGAGAGCCATGTGGTTATCCACTAAAACTCAAAACCTACATAAGTATATAACTTGCTGTTCCTGCGAACTGCGTTCCACCCTTTCAGTTTGTGTGGTAAAAAATAAAATGTTGTTTTTCTAGGTTCCTCGCTGTTGAACGGGATAAAGCCTAGGTTGTCCTGGTTCTAACCTCCTCGTCAATTTTCAGCCAAATCGATTTAGCCGTTCTTGAGTTATAGTGTAACTAACACGACTTTTTTTATATAGATCATTTGCTAATGTCCAGAAACTTTTATCTACTGCTAAAGGCTTAAATTAGAGAAACGGCTATCTATGATCCACTCCACTAACGGTCCTTATTACTTTAATTTGTTCAATTAAATATTAAACGATGTTAAACCGTATTTCCAAATGCACATTGACTTTATAATGAGGTCATTATTTTATCCAGAACAATATTTGGAGAACAAATATATTACCGTGAATGAGTCATAACTCCCGTTTTAATATTTCGTTAATGCGTCCGTGTATATATTTATGAGGGAAAGCTACATAGTATTATGTATCTTTTTATACCTACTTATTGTATATTCATCTTTTTTGTACATCATCAGCCGGAGGACGTCCACAGCTGGACAGAGGCCTCCCCTAAACAGCGCCATAAGTCACGGTCACCAGCCGCTTGTGTCCAGCGACTCCCCGCGACTTTGACCTTTTGGGTTACTCTTGAACCTCGATTCATGCAATATTAGAAATTGAAATCTAGTAAGTCATTTTAGGTGCTATTGAACACAATACTAGCGAATTATCAACATTTAATTAACAGCAAACCAAAAAAATATTTTATCGGATTCGTTGAATTTATTTGTAACTGAATGTTAATAATCCGCTAGCACTGTTTTCAAATGTACCTAAAATGACATATACGATTCCAATATCCAATTCGCATGATATCGAGATTCAAGAGTAAGCCTACAGATCATTAGTCCACCGAGTGGGAGGTCGTCCAACACTACGTCCTCCGGTGCGGGGCCGCCACTTGAGAACCTTTCTTCCCCAGATCGGTTGTCGGTTTTACGAGCAATGTGGCCTGACCATTGCCACTTCAGCTTGCTGACTTTTTGGACTATGTCGGTTACTCTCGTTCTCTTGCAGATCACCGAATTACGGATCATATCTCGCAGAAAAACATCTAGCATAGCTCTCTCCATAGCACACTGAGCAACTCTGAGCTTATTTAAGAGGACCAAATTTACGGGCAAGTCTCAGTTCCATATGTCATCACCGGTAACACACACTGGTCGAAGACTTTGGACTTTAGGCTCTACGGTAATTTGGACAAGAAGATACCCTTTAACCTAACATCAGATCGACCTCTTTCTTGAAGTTGGATTTACCTAACTGAACTGTTTGACCTAGGTATACATACTGATTAACAACTTCAAGAATCGAGTTTCCAACGTGAACATTGTACACAAAACAAAATTAGTTCATACAAAAATTCAACTTATATTTTATATATTATGTTTACCAAATATATTTATTAGTTTTGACGTGTGTCGTGTGTGAGCGTGTGTCTGTCTTTTGCAGTATAACTTTCGAACGGATAGACAGATTCCGTTGCGGAATATTTTGTTTGAAAGTTGACGTGATTGAATAGTTCTTAGATGTTTAGTCGGGGGTTACCGAAAAAATGAATTTTTAGTGATTTGTGTTTATCCTTACTTAGATATACTATATATGTTATAACATATAAGTCTACGTGTCTTTCAATGATAAGAAACATTCTTTGGTACAGAATTAGGTGGTAGAGTTTCGCAGCGACTCGCCCGGATTGGTACCACCGCCTTACTCATTCCAGGCGCCACAAAGTCAGCGCTTGCCGTTTGCGTATTTTGGTTCGGAGGGTAAAATAGCCGGTAAACTTACTTTTGCTGGAGGCCTAACATCCCGGATTCAGGTTGGCAACGCGCCATTATCACCTTTGGTGTCTCTAGCGTGAATTTATTACCATCAAGAAATCCATCTGCTTGCATTCCAGTATCATAAAAATGACCTTAATATTTAAGTGCAATGTACAATTGGTTGACTTAAAATTATTCATGAAAATAGGAACAAAAGCGTGTTTGTATAATGTTTTCATGATTGATGTTGGGTTCAAGAAAGTGACGTGGCTAAACCAGGAAAAATTCCTCGCCTGTCCTTCAAAAATATCCATGACATTAATCATAATAAAAATGCTCGAAGAACAAATTCTGTGGTGTTGGGGTTCTTTTATTGCTGAGTTATGATTTCAGATCAACACGTAGGTACTCATTGTCTAACACAGACTCTAAACTGTTTGCTATAAATATAAGTATTAGGTATATTTTTTAACATTAACATTAAAAAAACAAGCTGATAATAGGTAGCTATTTCATAATTTGCAAACAGTTGTTCTGTTTGGAGTTGGTTCTATTTCAAACAGCATGTTTTGCAGAAAATTGAAATTAAATAGCTTGTTCCTTTAAGAAAATAACTACTTACTTATGACTAGTGAAGTGCAGAATTTCTCTATTTGCGGATATCCGAAGTGATGGCAAAGGATCTATTGCTTTTTGGCAGATTTCAAATGGATCTCTTATATAATAATTAATATGTATTTATTATACATAATATTGCCTAATTACCTTAATGCTAAATTTCCCTTATACAGAAAACATCCAGTGTCAAGTGTGGAGTAAAGTACCAAATAAATAAATACATAAATAATAATTTTACACCCGTAGGTATGTTAGGAAAATCAAACATTTAAATATAATATATCAGCAGTTTTTTTTCTACATTTGTGACATGGTGTTTCGAATATATTTAACATTTACTCCACAAAGTTTCGTTTCTGGAACAACAAAATATGTTTGCTCAAAATCAGTTTAGTAACTACAAAGGCATACGGGTGATTCGATTTGTATAGTATTTTTAGTTATTAATTACGAGTTAAGTTAACAGCTTATATTGCCTTTGCGTTCTCGAGGGTCAGAGTGGGCATTAACTACATAAGGATCTGGGTTCATTTCCCGGGTCGTGCTACTAAATGTTTTTATTTAGTTCTCTAATAAAACAACGTTGCCTCGGTTTGGATAAGTGGCCAGTTGTCGGTATATTTGCCACCTAGCACATTGTGTCACTATTTTCGGGTATCGTGTGTGCCCTGGTTGTACCTCTGTTCACATCTTCGGGGTTATGGGCGTGAAGATAATTATTTAAGCATGTATGCAGGCATTAAAAGCTATTGTAAAAAGAGGTCCTACTATAACATTCTCAAGGCTCATTAATATGCTTTTAGTAAGATGTTCTCTGCATAAAAGCTCGTCCTGTTTGATTAAGCTGTAAAGCGTAAAAGCATTTGTGGAAAAAACACTAACGCTGAGCTTATTCTTACAATATGTTATTACGCTAATAAGACACAACGGTGGTTATTTTGTTGCGCAGTCAATACGCGCCCGCGCCCGTTGATCTGGTGTGTAACTTCACTTTTGCTAACAAAAAATGAAGTTATACACTTTTATTAGTAAGGAGATCTGCCTATTCCTCGGAAAAGTTGATAAAAAATGTCATGAGTGGACATGTCTAATATGATACATCTCTTTTCTTTTTGTTTAATTGGAAAAAGATAGCATACACTTAAAATAAGTTTTAGTTGACGCTCAGCAGATCTACCACCATTAACTGTTTTGTGCATTGTTTTTTGCATGCTTACAAACATAAATGCGAGTGCGTTTGTTTGTCCGTGATTATTTCACGTCGCAACAAGATGATGTTATAGGTAGGTATATTTTTGTGTGATAGTTTATGGTCAGGACAGAGTGATACTTTAATAAGCGGATATAAATCAAATAGATTAAACATTGTCCCCGATCGTTCTTATCTCTGTTAGATGCGAAGAGTTATTTTGTAAAATAACACATGTCTGGTCGTCGCGGGCTCTTGCTGTTGAAATATTCAAAACGTTCAAAAAAACGTTCAAATATTCCTGTACATTTCGGGTTTCAAGTTATGAAAGTAAGACCATTTACACTAACCGTCTTATTAATAATTAAGACCAAAGTAAGCGTGAAGGTGGCATTATAGTTTGATAGTTGGAATACTTTATTTTACGTTTATTACTAAGAAAGTTTTACGTCTTTTGCTAAACTGCAAAACTTATGACCTTTAAAAATTAACGGAATAATTTTAACCCCGTAGTAGTTTAGACATCACAGAAAACACTCAATATAAAGTTCCCAAATAAGTTTAAATCGGATTAAAGAGAGCAGGAAAGCATTTGAATATTTATTTTTACGCTAAGCCCCCTGCAAGTCAGGCATAGAGTGCCAAACGGAGTTCGCCGGGTCGGCTAGTTTATAGACAGAATTTTCTTCTATTTAATTGTACACTAATTTCTTCACGTGACCAAATTTAGGCGGTTTATTAAAACAAACTCAATTTGCAATTTACAGGAATCATTATACAATCGAGCACATTTGAGATTGGGGTTAGGGAGAAGGTTGAAAGTTCTAATCTCGAATTCATTTACCCAAAGAAAACGATTTGTTCTATAGATGTAGTTCAAACTTTCAACGGTTATGGTGCTATTGTTAAAATGTCGCCGGTTGGTTTGGAAATCGTCGGTAATAAATATTCTTCTGAAGAAATTTGAATATTTTCATTGACTGGAATCATAATATAGTATAATCATCAAACAGTCACAGTTTTAACCTCGTTAGCATCATAACCATTTTTAGTTATTTAAAATAACTTTTTGCATCATACATTACTTTAATGTTCCTTTTTAAAGTAGAAAAAAGTATCTTCACGCCCATATGGGGAAGATGTCGGCAAAGGCACAACCAGTGCACACACGACCAGCCGAAGACACTAAGTTTCACAACATGATGCAAAACATTTCCAATTCCGGGCAACGTTATATTTATTAGAAAATTAAAACTCCACAATTTTCTATTTTTTTGTTGCTTGACCCGGGGACTTTAAGAAGTCATGTTCGAAGCCGAACCGCTAGACCACAGAGGCGAACTGAAATATTCCTGAAGTTTTAAACATTAAACAAAATCTATATGTATGGTATGTAGCTAAGAATCATCTCAATCACGTCAGATATCGAAATCAGTCCATCCGTTCACAAGTTATGACGCCATAAACAGACACACGCAGACACGTCAAACTTATGACACTCCTCGTTTTCCGTCGGGGTTTAATAAAAATAAACTCGCTCGTGCTGTCCAGTATAAATAAAAGAAAGTCGCGTTTGTTACAACACTTATAACTCCATCCGCTGGACCAATTTTCATAGTTTTTGATTCTTTGGATTTGCCTTCGTCCCGAATAGCAGAATACACCTTAAAAACAAAAAAAAACAAAAAAAATATATTATAAAAGACGAATCGTAAAGTCGTGATAGGAAAACCGATTAGGCTGAAAATTGATGGAGAGGTAGCTTAGATCCAGGAGAAGGACATCGGGTGCGTTTTATCCCTTACAAAAAAAAAAACGACACTTTGACTTTTCCCATACAAACTGAACGGGCGGAACGAAGTTCGCCGGAACAGCTAGTACTAATATATTTCGCGGACAAAGCGTTCAGCGTACTAAAACATGTTTCAGTATCACAAACGATATAAATAACGATAGTAATAACATAACTCGACGACAAGTTTTCCTTGTGTTTGTACAAGCTCATTTGCAGATTAGACTATCTGCTTTCCTGCCACGCACCTCGTAAAAGGCGAGCATAGGCTTACCGTCACGTACACCGTGACATCCTACAAGGTGGTAGCTCCTCAGCAACTCGCCTGGAGTGGTACCACTGCCTTACTTGTTCCTGCCGCCATAATGGCAGTGCTTGCCGCTAACGTGTTCCGGTTCGATGGGTAAGGTAGCCGATAAACTTACTTTTGCTAGACGAAGATGAAAACTTTTCGTTTACTAAAACAATTAGGACTCTCCGTGTTGTACCTGCGAGGCATGTTCTTCAAGCATCCATAAGTAATTTAATACAAAAAGGTACCTACATTGTTACGTGCAAG
>NJDC01000125.1:78254-111732 GCA_002245475.1 Calephelis virginiensis
CAAGAGTCTCCGAAACCGGCGTGTTTGTATGAAAAGGGTTATGAATGTGAAGGAAGCAAGACATGTTTCTCAGGATCGTGAGGTCTGGCACTAGATACTCTCTGCCTACCCCGTAAGGGACTTGGCGTGAAGATATGTATGTATGTATAATTCATAAATACGGAGTCTTATTTCATATTTTGTTGGATATTTTTCCAGATTTAAATATATGTTTTTAAAACATTTTAATCATACTTTTTTTACATATCTTAGTAGTACTTTTAGCAGGTCCACCACGGTTGTAGAAAAGAGATTATGTGCAAGGATTTGTGAGAATGGAGCGCTGGGGAAGCTGCTTCAAAGCGAGGTTTTGAGTCTGGGTGTTAAGTAATTCCGTGCTTATCCCTATCCTTTATGGAAGCGAGAGTTGGGTATGTCCGAATAAGCATGAAATTAGGAAATGAAAATGCGGTCAAACTGATATCGCTATTTTAATATGATATCTATATAAAATTTGTGCCCTTGAATCGCCGACCGCATTTGCAACAATGAGATCAAAGTGGGAGTGGATTTGAATAAAAATGTTGGTGTAAGAATGAGGAAAGATTGTGAAAAAAATAAAATGCGTATGTTGATGGATGTAAGTAACCGAAGAGACCTAAGCCGACATTCTACGATCAGATGCTTGGGTTTTACCCGAAGATGGTTTCAAGAACTTAAGCCGTAATAAAGTTAGACAGAGCTGCAGGAACCACCTCGTTGACCGCCTCGTTGGTGAAAAGGTTTGTGTACGTATCCCAATTCACCGACCAACCGCGAGGCTCGAATTCGATTCCCAACGGGGTCAGGCATTGACGTGACGTGCATCAGATGTCTGAATTTCTGGGTTTTTAAAAGTAATAAAAAAACATTTTATTAAATTTATTTTGGTATCTATCTAAGTATTTCTATGTATTACTATATAGTCTAACACCTATAACATAAAAATATACTTTGGTTACTTGGAGTTATATTTGTGTCATTTGTCTAAGATTTTTTACTTTTCGATAGTCTGCCTAAGGGACGGAATATGTAAATCAAGTATGTATGTGTATTTTCAATTTAAGCCAGAACTATATGTAATGTGTATGGACATGGGCTACTTTAAAATTTAATCAAATAAGCTAGTAAACTTATTCAGGTAAGAGGCTTAACATCCCAGACTCTGATTGGAAGCGTATTACTTCAAAGTTACGGTATCTATAGGCGGCTTGTATTTCCAACTATACGGATATCCGTCTGCTTGTTTGTTCCTGACATCAAAATTAAAATAATATAAAAGAAGTCGGGATAGTTACCCATCTAACGTCTAATTATAAGTACTAGTGGTCGCCCATTGGTCGAAATTCGACCATAAGTTGATAAGAACGCCATCTTCATTTCTAAAGACTAACTACTTTGTTTCCTGAACAGTTAGTGCGCTATCTGTGATCTTTTATCATCAACATCAATACATTTGTTTGTGTGTGCCAAATGCGTGGTATTGTGGGTAATGTTAATGTTTGAATAATTGAAAAATATTACCGTTCTGCAATTCTCCTACACATGAACTATAAGTGTGCTAAATTTTATACTCCTGCGTCCGCGCAATTTTCGTAAAAAGGGGTCCAAAGTTTTGGCATTACGTATTAATATATATAGATTAATAAAGTAGGAGTAAAATTAAGCTTGATATTATAGTCTGTATCACAACGTAATAAGACATTACCAGGTTGAACTATGGAGTACTTTAGTCCAAGTTTATTAATAAAACGGTCAATTGATGTCTTCTTTGCTAACATAGAATATAAAATCGTTTATTTCACATAGGCCATACAAGAATTTTTTGTGACGTATCTATATAATACTAAAATTTACCAATCGTTTGGAACTTGGCCACATACTGAGAGGATCCTGCTAAAAAACTTTGTTTTTTCCTCATTTTAAAATAAAGTAGTAGTATTTAAAAATAGTACATTATCCTACTAATATTATACCTAAAGTTTATTAGAATGGACGGACGTTTGTCAATCTTTCACGCACTAAAAGGATTTAGATGAAACTTTACAGGAATACAGTTTATACAACAAAATAACATATAGGCTACAATTTATATAAAATATAAATAAAGCCGCGAGTAGAAGCTAGTAGATTACATTTATAAAAGACGTATAAGGGACTCCTATCCGCTAAATTTACAGCAATGTTAAAATCAACTTTTACATAATTGTACGAGTATAAATAGCTGCTTGAGTGCTTGAGTCTTTGATGTGTTGGTTTTTTTTCTGGCTTAAATAATAGGATAACTACAACAACATAAAGACGAAAACAACTAAAAAATGTTACATGGTAAAAGAATTTCCGTTCGGTACGATGTTTGCTGGAACAGCTCACAAAAACAAAAAAAAACGACTTGTTGCACTCCGGGAGTGCCACCAGAAGTGAAAACTTGTATATTAACTATTATATTAATATTTTGGAATGGTTAGGGAATAATTTTGTCGTCTAGACGAAACAGCAGGCGTAAGCATACATTTTCGCCGCACCGTAGAAAGAGATACTTCCTCTCCTATGCTGCGCCGGCTGTTTACTCTCCATCCCGCGTCCGTCTTACAAATTTTCTATAAAATCAAGTGTCCTGACTGAGTTCAGAAGTTTTTTCCCATTCCAAAAAAAGTGCACAACGCCATTAAAGAAGTTTTCACTTCAAAAATGCTGACCATAGGGATTATATTTGGCATTGAGTCAAATGTCTTAGATTTGATTTACAAACTACGAAATAACTTGCTTTAAGAAAGAAAATAAAATTTAGAGGAAAGCGGAAGTAGGCCGTTGTGAATTTAAAGTTTGAACAAAATATTTGGCTGTAAGGAGTGTGGCGTAAATGCCAACAATTTGTATTTGGAAACGAACCAGAATTGTACGTTATAAATAAATAAATGTCAGTGGAAAATGGCATTCATCCATTGCACATTTTTCTTTGAACTTCGGAAAAATCTCAGTACCCCTCCCATTTTTACAAGTTGAGTTCTTCGGTTGAAACTTTAAATCAGCTATTCTCAACCGATTGGTCTGGAACCGTCTATACCTAAAGACATTTAAGTTTAATGACAACGAAATATAAAGATGTAATGGAGATCATGTGATGATGGATGTAAAATGTAGTAATAGGAACTCCTAAAATTTCCAACATTATTATGATTTGCCACCTATCACATTGTCAGCCTCAGTGTCTCCAACTATTCTCGAGCTTCGTCGTCGACGACGATTTGAAAAGTATTTTGGAAGTCTACTGGTGGTAATCACGCTTAAAACTAAAAGCTTGTCACAAACATATACTTTATGCTAAAAACTTTTTGGGATTAACTTCTTTGTACAGCCACAGTTCTTAAACGATTTTATAATTCGATATAATTACTGAAGCTAAAACAAATGATCAGACGCGTCTGACAGCCGCGACTTACAAGGAATCTAAGTCGCGGACGTGACCTTGAGCGTTCGGATGTTCTCTGGATGTGTCAGCCGTAAGCGTCCGCGGACGGCAAGTGCCATACATGTGCACACTTACCAGTCGCGACTCGCGGCCTGTAAGCCGTAATATGACATTTCCAGCTTTAAATTCGCTCAATTATATGATATCTCTAAATAAACGTCTTAATGGAATCTATACTTGCTATCGTTGGCACTTGGTGGAATTCCATTGTATACATATTTTTTTTTGTAGTAAATACAGTAGGTACAAGTGTTTACACGTCAGTGTGTAAACGTCTTAATGTTACGTTAGAAATTATATTAAGATTGTTCAATGTTTCACGTTGAATAATTCTGACTACGTTAACTGACATAAAGGTTCTGTTTCCCCAATAATTTACGATCTCAATACTTACAGCCTATAACTCACGTTCTTGAAAATCTGAGTCGACAGTCGAAATGTAATGTAAAAGTCAGGTAATAAATCTAAAATTTTTAAAGCTTTTCGATTTACGATAAAGTTATTACGTTCCATTTTCAAAGAAATATTCTGAGGTTAAGAGTTCTTTTGATTTGAAATTATTTCTCAAGAAGTTTTCAGTAACATTACCGAAGTGGCCGGTATTTCTTAATTGGCTTTTTTTCAACTCCCATATTTAATTTATTTTATAGAACTGAATCAAAGTTGTTTCAAACTTTGTTACATTTGTATTATTTGAGTAGCTGCTACCCGCGGGTTTGCTCGCGATAAATTGAGATGTAAGCTATCCTATCTTTCAAGTTAGATAATTTCAAGCATACGGTATATTTGAATATGAAAATCGGGTAAGTAATTTAAGAGCGTACTTTAAAAAAAAACGATTTCTAAAGTATCTTCGAGCCAGTATCCCTGAAGAGATAGGCGGAGGTACAAACCAGAGCACCCATGACTAGCCGAAGACACCAAGTCCCACAATATGAGGAGGCAAGCCTATCGCCGACCGGACACAATTCCATACTCAGGCAATGTTAGTTGTTATTAGGAAATTGAAAAAACACATTTTTTGGTTGCCAGACCAGGGTATTAAACTCGAGAGATCATGAAATGAAGTCCAACACCGGATCTATTTATTAAAAACAAAAGACGATTATTCTTTGTAGTTATATCCCTTATCTTTTGTAGCATATCCCAACTTATTTTATTAGAAATCAAATACATAATTTCTCACCGTGTTTCTCTTGCATGTTATTCAATTTATTCAGAAGTTTAGGTGAGAATACGTTAAAAATATCTAGATTAAAAATAGCCTAATAAGACTAGCTATTTAGTTTCACCCTGGTTTAAGCAGACCTTTTCTTCAAAAGAAGACAAACGATCAAGGCGGTTCATCTTTAAACTGGTACCTAGGTGGCACCGTCTGTGAATAGTTTTGATATTATAGTCCCTGAAACTGCTTGTCTGTCTTTTAATCTATATATTAATACGTGATGCCAAAACTTTGGACCCTTTTTTACGAAAATTGCGCGGCCGCAGGTGCATAAAATTTGGCACACTTATAGTTTATATGTAGGAAAAGTACAGAACGCTAATATTTTTCAATAATAGCGCTTATAAAGTACATTAAATCAATAAATAAAACATTACCCACACTACCATTCATTTGACACACACACAAACAAATAGATTGATGATAACGATAAAAGATCACAGATGGCGCACTAAAAAGTTTGGAAACAAAGTAGTTGGTCTTGAGAAATGAAGATGACGTTCTTATCAACAAGATATTAAAATTTATTATGGTTGAATTCCAATGGGCGACCACTAGTAACATTAAAAGAAGTAAGTTTCTTTATTTAAGGTTACATAAGTTGAGTAGTAATGTTTCGTTGCTGGTAGTAACTGTCTTCACAAAGGTACGAGGCAAAAATACCCTTAGAATCGCACGGTAACTGATCGTTACATATCGATACGAATAGATTTCTCTTGAAACTCGAATGCAAAAATATGTGTTTTGAAGTTTTAGTACTTGCAGAGCGCTTGAAATAATTTATTAATAATCTTATTTATAATTCCGCTAATATTATAATATATGCCAAAGTTTGTATGTTTGATTGCTTGTTACTTCTTCACGCAAAAACTGCTATTTTCGTAAAATTTGGCACACACATAGATGGTAACTTGGATTAACACATAGAATTGTTTTTATCCCGAAAACTTGTTCCTGTAAGACTATTTACCACATGGGCAACGCCGCGGGCAACAGCTAGTATACAAAATTAAATATTGTTTTTGAATCCTTATCCTGGACTAGGAATCAACGCGCTAATCCTTGAATACAACAGTAACAGTATGATCCGATGAATGTGTGCATGAATGTGTTAATGATGTGGATAAACCACTGAATGTGGTTGACCTCAGGTTTTCTCCGAGGGTGGTGTCAAGAGGGGAGTGAATGTGTAGCAAGCCAGGTAGGTTGCAAGGTTCGCGAAATGTGGCACTCGATACTCTCTGCCTACCTCAAAAGAAACTTTAAATAGTGTGGTTAGTCAACTTTTGTTTCATCAATTTATTACATTTAAAAAGAGAGAGAAAGAGTAAAACTAAAAAAACGACTTCAAATATTTTATTCATTAGATATGTCGCGATTTGATAATACTATCTTGAACATAGAAAGAAAGAAAGATAAATCTTGAAAGAAAGATAAATTTTATCAACGTCCTACAAGTAGTTTTTGAGTTACACTTAATAATAATATTTTTTTCACTTGAGTTAAAAAATTTATGCACTATTAAGTATAACTCAAAAACGACTACCGACTAAGTAGTCGGTATCGTGATAAAACTAATATCGTACTACCTCGGACTATGACCTGTCTTCTTCTAAAAAAGAACCATAAAAATAGGTTAGCAATGGGTCAAGTAACAAACTAAACTACAATCTACAGTCTACTACAGTCTACTACAAACTACAGTCGAATTAAAAAACTCCGTTTTGCAAACGATTCAAACCAACTAAATACGTTTTAGGTGAAGATAAATATAATGTAAAATAGTTCTCGTAAATCTTAGCTACGAGCCGTAGTGAGTCGCCTGGCTGGAATTAATCCTGTCTATCTGCAAACTTGACAGCAATCACTCGTGAATAAACCCTTTTAAATCTTCAAAGTAAAAGCTGTAGAGTTTACGCCCCAACTTATACGCTTCGTTGGTTTTCTCCACTTTTGCGATATTGGTTGGTTTTATATTAATAACTGACTAATAAAGAAGGAGGTTATGTGTCAATTCGGGTGTTTGATACACTATTAAGTTGCTTTTTGACCACTTGGCCACGGATTTTAATGGTTCTATTTTCGAAAGATAGGTTATGATTTTCAAGTGGTCATATACAAATTTTATTGTAATCGGATGACTGGTTTTTCAGATATTTCGTTATTAATGCATACATTTTTCATTATTAAGTACAATAAGAGGTTCCTCAGTCTATCGCCCTGACCACTGACGGTTTAGTTGTAAGATCATCGTTTTTGGTAACCTGTTTTTTTTGTTTATATTTTTAATATATTTTTTTATATTAAATGTATAGACGTCGAAAATAAGAAGCATTAAAAATAAATGATAATAATAATAAATCATCTTTTTTTCACATCAACCTACAAGAGGCACTTGTGACGGGTCTATATAATAATAAATCTTCCACCGGGTCGGAACGCGGCCGCACACTGAGAAGATCCGGCAAGAAACTCAGCGGGCTTGTCTTTTTTTCTTACTTTAAAATATACTTACAATAATTTATGTAATGATACATTTGGCATGAGGAGCAATTAATCCCAAGCAGTCTTATCTGCTAAATATTCAGCAATGTTATATTTTGTCGAAGCAATGCCGCAAGCAATAACCCTTTTGATTTAATTTACATTTAATACATTTCTTAAATTAATTAATTGGAAGTTCTTTCATATAATTGGGAAGTTTATTGTAGAACTGTATACATAGGCCCATGAAAGAATGGCTTACTCTGTGGAGACGAGAAACATGCACAACAAGATTATTTTTATTCCTTGTATTGACACAGTGTATATCACAATTTCTTTTAAATGAACTTGAATTTCTGTGAACATACATTAAATTTTCAAAAGATATACTGGGATGCTACAGTTAGAATTTTGATTTCTTTGAATTTTTCTCTCAGGGAAACTCTTAGGCCAAGGTTATAAATTGTCCTTATGACTCTTTTTTTAAATAAATATAGTATTGACTTCGGCAGAACTCCCCCAGAGAATAATTCTATAACTCACTAACACATAATATAACTCACTAACGACTGATCCTGTGAAGTTTGAATTTGAAGTAAGTATAACCAACGAAGCGAAAGAAAAAAGAATCATCAAAATCTATCTTTCGAAAAAGAAATTATCCATTAGAAACTCCTCTTTTTTGGAGTCGGTTAAAAACAGGGAACATGGGTAGCAGAGCCATGTTTCATAACGATTCTGCTGGTGGAAAGCTCACAGGTGCACAGCCTTGGATTAATAGACTCTACAGATGTGGCCTGTGGTCGCCTCTGTGGTCTAGTGGTTCGGCGTCGGACTTGACTTCGTGAGGTCCCGGCTTCGATCCCCGGGCCGAGCAATAAAAAAATAATAGAAAATATGTATTTTCAATTTTCTAATAAAAATAACGTAGCCCGGAATTGGATATGTGCCCGGTTGGCGATAGGCTTGCCACCTATCACATTGTGGGATTTACACCCGTATTCAGGAAGCTTATACGACATTTAGCTATGCGTTTCTTACGTCAAGCCATCCAATTCATTCAAGTAAGCTTCTTGAATACGGGTGTTAGTGTCTTCGGCTAGTCGTGGGTGCCCTGGTTTCTAACTCTGCGTACGTCTTCGGGGATAAGAGCGTGAAGATACTTTTTTAGGTGTGGTAATCGAAGCAATGCCGCATTTGTTAATAACCTCATGGAAAATTTTAGAGCTTCCTAAATGACCTTGTTAAAGCAAAAAGGAAATAGGTTACTGAGCCGTCACATTCAGGTAGAGCAAAATAGTGTTGGCAGATAGCACCCCACGTGACGCCACAGAATAAATAATGTTGATAGTTAAACGTGGGTTTATTGTTAAAACGACCTCTATTTTAAAGGGTTAAACGATATGCTATAGATACATACAATAGGCAGACTTTAACTCCGTTTAAAAGTTGTTAAACTCTGCGTCTTATAATAAATATGGACTAACGTAGGAGTAAAATTGAATTGATATCAGAGTCTGTATCACATGGTAATAAAGACTATAATACCAGGTTGAACCTTGGCGTATTTTACTCCGTGTTTATTAATAAGGCTGTCTATGTAGATATTGACACAAAAAGTGGTATATGCTACTTTCCAAAGTCTAATCTTTGTCTGTTTTAAAATTCATTGAAATCGTTTTAGATGTACTGATACACATATTTGCATTCATGTTTCCAAAATAAATGTTAAATTTGATTCGATCTATGTTAATAATGTCAAGATATATGAAAACGTTTGCATTATTAAGAAGGTATAACTAGAAAGGAAAGAATACTAGGATGATGGAAGAGACAGGAGGAGTCTTACACCCAAAGAGGAGTGTCTATCCACATTTTAGTTTTCTTGTACTTGTTTTAAACTGTTTGGAGCTATTAGTTGATAATATTTTTTACATTATATTGGCAATTGTTTATTACAATTGCCAATATAATTATTTCAGCAATTGTATTTTATGTAACGCTCACTTTGAAAATCGGTAATTTTTTAGCGCCCTCCTCAACCATTTTTCTAGTGAAAACCCTCAATAATGACAGACTTGTCTTCTCTGGAGTTTAATAAAACCATTTTTTCAGGTTTCCTTACCTTATAGGGACGTATTTAGTATCGCCCACTTTGGGAAATATTGGTTTAAACAGACAAATATTGAGTACTAGTTTCCGCCCGCGATTCCGTCCGCGCGGATGTCGGTCTTCGCGTGATAAAACTGAAAAATTAAGATTTTTTTTCTGCGTTTTTTCAGGATAAAAACAAATTTTATGCCCATGATACTAAGGTATAATTATATTCAGTTTCATCGAAATTGAACCGTTAATTTTCACGTGATGGCTGAACATACAGACAGACAGACAGACAGACGGACAAAATATTTTTTAATCACATATTTGGGTTTGGTATCGATCCAGTAACACCCCCTGCTATTTATTTTTTCAATATTTTCAATGTACAGAATTGACCCTTCTACAGATTTATTATATGTATGGATTTTCTCGATTTCACGTGACACCATGATCATATTATATTTTACGGCAGTAAGACCACCTCGGATGTAAGCTCATACAAAGGAAAACAGTTCTTGAAATAGCGGAGAAATCAATTAGTATAGATATAGGAGTCGTATAGATATAGTAGTTGTATAGATAGAGTAGTATAGATATAGGAGTCATATATATAACCACCTTTCCAAAGTCGGTAAATGATTTGTAATGCAATACTTACTATCTCTGTCTACAACGTGGTACAGTATCTTGCACAAGTATTGCAGGTAGAGCGGTAGGTCGACGAATCTTCTCATTTCACTCAAGTGTAGGGCCCACCTCGCCAGCCAACCCTCCAGCGTCGTCCGCCCTGGTATCCCACCTGCTTCTGGTCCACAAACCCGTCTATAGTACGGCAGTTCCGCCCATCTGAAATTTTCGGTATCTTTGTATTTCTATTTATAATCCCCAATGGCAAAAAGGGTTTATAAGTTTAATGCATCTATGTGTGGATGTCTGTTTTGGCATGATAACTTTTGAACGGATGGACCGATTTCGATGCGGATTCTTTTGTTTGATAGTGATCCAGATGGTTTTAAATTACATTACATAAATGAATTGTTCTCGGATGTTACAAATTTTTAATATTATGATTATCAAATAGTACGCAATATGTTAAATCTAGCACAATTTCATATTCTCATACATTGTATTTGATAAACAGAAAACAAGGACACGGCTGTCTTGATAGTAAGAGATAATTGTGACCCTTAGACACCATAGATGTTATAGGCGTGGGTACTATCCTACGGTCCATAACATCCCGGTGTTAGATATTTTCCGTAAATCAAACGGTTAACCTACTAACTACGCTATCCCTCTAAATAACAGAACAGTTCAGTATAACTATTTGTATTAATGAAAGTATTCGTGGAACTTTGTAAAAGGACAGAAACTCATTACGTAACTTCAAAGGCGGACTTTTCTTTGTTTTACAGGGTTTGGTTTAAGCTTTGCTACTTTATGTTATACTTAAGGAATAAATGCTAAGTAATAATACTACCAACTTAAATATTAAAGCATATTTTCGTCTCAAATTTTTTGAAATCGTTATGGGCTGCTTGCACATTTTAGGGTTAAATTTAATTCTTAAAATGTCAAATACAAATTGATTTAAATTTCTTAAAAGTGAACTCAGGGTTGAATATTTAACACAGGAATTATAAAATCATAGGAATATACCACACAGTGTCTTTTACTAAGAGTTGAAGGCCCAGATGATAATATTTTTTTTAAACATACTCGTACTTTTAAAATATGTAAGTAATACACAGCCAGTATAATCACAATAAGTGTATTTAGGCCTCAATAAAATAGATAGCATATTGAATAGTCGCGTATTAAAATATGTTTCACTAATGGGTAACCTGTATTACCCATTAGTGAAACATATTTTAATACGCGTTAGTCTGATAGAATATTCATTTGCTTCCAATTCTCATTCCATATTATGTCGCACACAGCAGTTTTGAAGACTTGACACTCACACCCACCCACTCGCACACACACACACACACACACGTTCACAGACTCACAGACACTGGATTATCTCTTAACGTATTAATTTCTATATGTATAAATACATGGGTTTCCGAACTTTCGCAAAGCATATGCTTGGAAGAACGCGTATTTATTGGCCAAATTCCAAGCGTTCGTGTGCGAATGAGAGAAAGAAGGGAGAAATAGAAATAAGGCTGCAGCAGTCGAACCAAGAAGCTGGCAAAGTAACTGAGGTGAGTGCCTTTTGGACATCATTACCTAGTATAAAACAAAGTCACATCCTCTGTCCCTATGTCCCTTTGTATGCTTAAATCTTTAAATCTACGCAACGGATTTTGATGCGGTTTTT
Organism: Calephelis virginiensis; assembly: GCA_002245475.1. Classification (NCBI taxonomy): domain Eukaryota; kingdom Metazoa; phylum Arthropoda; class Insecta; order Lepidoptera; family Riodinidae; genus Calephelis; species Calephelis virginiensis. The sequence goes on from NJDC01000125.1 coordinate 89,880, forward strand.
TTTAAATAGATAAAGCAATTGAAGAGGAAGGTTTATATGTATATATTTTATACCCGTGCAAAGCCAGGGCGGGCCGCTAGTTAGTCATAATACACTCTCATAGTCATCTCTCTTAAGGAAATTTTCCTTTTTCTGGTGTTTTTATGCTCTACATATAAACGCTAATATTTTTCTATAATCATGCCTATAAAGTACATTAAATCAAATAAACAAAACATTACCCACACTAGCATGCATTTGATACAAACAAATATATTGATGATGACGATAAAAGATCACAGATGGCACACTAAAAAGTTTGGAAACAAAGAAGTTGGTCTTGAGAAATGAAGATGGCGTTCTTAACAACAAGATATTAAAATTTATTAGGGTCGAATTTCGACCAATGGGTCGCCTACTGGTCGAGATTCGACCACACACTAGTATTAATAAATAATATTGCAATAATTTATAAGGATACCTAGATGTTTAGTGTATAAATTAAAATTAGTTTACCTACTTGGCGGGTAACGGGTTGATGAACTGTTCGATGAATTCCCTTTTAACCTCCAACAATATGTGAAACTCCGAAGAGTTCGTCGACCAGTCGGCAAAATGTGCTAACTTCTGTAATTGTTACCTTAAATTAATATAATCATTCGATTTTACACTGTTTTCACTAAACAATATCTATTTATAGTAGTACTATTTAAATTATGCGCTTCGGCTATATTCGTCAAGCTTCGGAAATTCAAATGTATTTTAAAGATATCTACATATATAGTTGTCATTTCGCTTAAATTTAGATTAGGTCAGCCAATTTAAAAATAAAAGTATAAAGTGTAAAAAGAGTAAAAAGTGTAAATCCGAAGCGCATAATTTAAATAGTAGTACTGTACATTGTTTTAGGATAACATAGTGATGTGGAGAATCGGTTGAGCGGAATCGATAAAAAGAATCGATTAATTTTGCAAATGTATAAGACCTAGTAGCATTTCTAAGACCTAAGTGTCTTAGCCAAAACACTTTTTATGGAAAACCCTTGATCTCTTCCACAACCACAACTGAGGTATAAAATACCGTGATACTGCAAAACTTGTCTTGTAAATGTACAAGTAGTTAGAAAATAGTGTAACATAATTTTAGCAATTGTAGGCGATAAAAAGCTTGAAACTGACCAAGACCATATCATTTTTTTTGTGATGAGGCAGCGGTTTTTCCTGATGGCAAGAGACGACCGGACCCTGGTGTCTATAGATGCTGTAAGTGTATCACTGTCCTGTGGCCGGGTTGTTAGTTCAATACAGGCTACCCTACCCTTCGGACCGGAACATGACACTGTCATTATGGCGAATTTTGGTAGTGACTAATTTGACCTCGCCTCTAACGAGCTGCCTGGCGGGAAGGCAGATGGTCTATTTTACTCTGGAGACTTTGTTCATTACAATTTTTAATAAACCAAGAGCTCAAACGAAATTTCTTGTTGGTAGTTTAAACATTTTTCGTAACCGATAATGGATACATGCTCGCATGAAATAATACTATTTGACTAGCGCCGGAACGTATTCAACTTTAAAAGTATATTCCTTAACATTTTTTTTTCAATAATATTTTAAACACATTTTCAGGTTGCTAATAAAAAATTATCTGCTGGTCGTTTTGCCTATAAATGCCTTACGCTCTTTTAAACATGGATACGAGTTATAAAAAGTGTTTGTGGACCCTTTCAAAGGTCGTTTTGAACGATCGTGGTCTCTTTTGTCATTGAGTTTTATCAGGTTATCCGTTATTATATCATTGAATAGACTTAAAAAATATATATTTTTAAAATATCATTTATATCATTACCTATTAAAGATAGCTTACAAGTACTTCACTACATAGTATAAAACAAAGTCGCTTCCTCTGTCCCTTTGTATGCTTAAATCTTTAAAACTTTTTTAAATAGATAAAGTGATTTAAGAGAAAGGTTTATATGAATATTTTATACCTGTACGAAGCCGGGGCGGGCCGCTAGGTATTTATAAATAATACCAAAACTTGTTAAATTGATACTAAACAGACAATACACCTTATGATATTTTAAAATCCATTATTAAATATTTTAATGACTACGATAAAAAGTTTGTAAGTTTCAACAAACACCACCTGGAAAGTCATTAAGAGCTCTTGGGCTAATTAACAAAACCAAATTCAAGTTCATTTTTAATATATGAAACCGATTTTCAACTTTACTAAAATAGTTATGTTTGAAATTTATGATTTTTTTATTCAAATAACTAAGTTATAAGGTCTATTATATATCGAAAACAGTAACATATTTTAAGATGTTTTTACATTATACAAGATCTTTTTTCAATTCAATTTATCAAGGTATTTTGCAGAGTTCGCGAAATCGAGAAAAAAGATGGACGCAGTTTTTTCATAATTATTAAATTTCGTGTACATAATGAGTAAGATTATTTAAAGTTGGCGATGTTTTGCATAATATTATTTAGTTAAAGTGCAGAATTTACTTGTTTATGAAGAAATAATATTTTCTCGACGCCGCCATATTTCTCTCGATAAGCTTAGGATGTCACTGCTTTACCTAAGACCTTGACATATCTGATTATGACGTCATAGGAACAATTTAAGTTCGATTGTATGATATGGAGCTATAACTTGGTGAAAATTAATAAAATTTGGCTAATAGCAGATGCTTACGACCAATCCCAAAGTTAAAAAAATAAACTACTGTGTTGTGTTATGGTAAGGTTGGTAATTAAATCGTCACCAATTAGTACCTTCATCGTCATGGTATTAGTGTCTAATAAAACGACACTCACATCTTACGACATGCTTAATAAGGAAGCAATATGGTTATATTCTTTAAATGGGAACATATACATGCCTTACCTCTATTATATGTACATACAGTCTACAAAAGAAGATACCTTCCTCGTACCTCGAAGAAATTGTCAAAGTCCTGATCACAGATGACGTCATCTCTGTCGTGGTCGAGTAGCTCCGTGAAGAAGAGAGTCAATTTGTCCGTTTGCACAGAACTCAGCTGCGCCAAAGGTTGTTCCTCCTCTAAGTCTAGACATTCCAGGTCGTCGCTGCATCTGTTTACCCATGTTGCTGGAAGATAATTCTTATATAAATACAGAAGAATATGTATCCTGAGAAATTTGTCTTTGAAATTTTTGAAGTGAATAACTTCTTCTGCGGCGTTGCGCACTTTTTTTGGAATGGGTAAAAACTTCTAAACTAGCGTCAGGACACGTGACCTGAAATTTCGTTACACGAAAAACATGAGAAATGGCACAAATGAAGAGGCTCCAAAACCACTGGACCGATTTCAAAAACTCTTTCACCTTTAGAATGCTACATTATCCCTGAGTGACATAGGATTTGTTTCATCAAAATGGATGCAGTAGAAGCCAATTTACGCGGGCGAGGCTGCGTGAAACTGTTAGTAAGATGTATATTCGTCCCCTTTATCGAGAAAATCGCCTTTATGATTATCGATTCATTGCGTTCGTATCGTTGACTATATGAGATCTCGGTTTCGATTTTCGGTTTGGGCAACTAAATGTAATCTGAGATAGAATAAGCGCCCGGTTGGCGATAGCTTTGCCGCCTGTCACATTATGGGTAGTACTTTCAGTTAGGCCGCGTTTCCACCTGCAAGATAACTTGCGCGAGAATGGTCCGACAATCTGTATGACAGCAGTTTGCAAGTGTAAACCCCGTAGTTTGTCAAGCGCTTCCTACGAGTAGTAGCACAGGAATTAGTACAACATGTAAACGATACAGCAAGGAGCTTCTGCAAGACTTTCGCGAGTTAGCTTACAGGTGATAATGCGGCCGTCGTTGGTGTCTTTGCTTACTTCTCGGGGATACGGGCGTAGATATTTTGTAATAAGAAAGATTTAATTGTGTTATCAAACGGAGAATAGGATACTAATCTTCTTTGTGTATGCAAGATCTCCAACAATAGCCTGCTCCGAGGCTGATAAGGAATTGATGCAACAGTAAAATTTTAGTAGTACAGGAAACCCAGGCGGGTCACTTCTAAAATAAATCAACAAATTAATTTGATAAATTATATTATAGTAGTGAATAACAGGGTATTTTCAACCGTTCTCCAAAAATACAACGATATCGTGATTCAAACTCATATTCGTCGGTCGCGTGTTTGTATGAGCCAATTACATTGTATCTAGGGAACAGAGCAATTACACTTATAGAGGCTACTCACCCAAACCATATAATTACATCGATTTTACGTGGAAACAACGTATGAAGAACGGTAAATCATACGAAATCTAATTTCTCATAATCGTACTATTTATTTATCGTTACCAGCATTTAGAAAAGAAAACATATCCAATTTCACAAATCAATAACAGGAATTCTTAGGATAATTATTTTTAGAATTATGTTTATATATTAACAGAAATATAAGTAAGTTTTTTCACGCCCATATCCTCGCAGAACTAGGCAGAGGTGCGACCAGAGCATCCACGATTAAGTGTAAGTACTTAGTCGCCATTGTGATTAGAGGCAGACCTATCGCCGGGCACTTTTACAATAGGATTGCAATGTTGCTTTTTTTTAATTTAAAAATAAGACACACTTCTGAATCATGCCAATTAAGTTCCGATCAGGAGGTTTTCAATGTAATTTTTCCCGCGGGTTAGTCCGGGCTTCTATTGCAGAATAAACTAACTGCATTCCTGCCATGTAGCTCGTAAAAGGCGGGGATAGACTTTCCGTCACTAACTTCGAGACATCCTACTAGGTGGTACAGTTTCGCAGCGACGCGCCCAGATTGGCACCACCGCCTTACCATTTCCTTTTCCCGCCACTATAACGTCAGTGCTCGTCGTTGACGTGTCGTATCGGTGGCGTTCGGTGGGTAAGGTAAACTTAGTTTTGTTCGAGGCCTAACATCACGGCGTCAGGTTGGCAACGCACCATTACCACCTTTGGTGTCTCTAGGCAGCGTGAATTTCTTACCATCAAGAAATCCGTCTGCTTGTTTACTTTCCAATATCATAAAAAAGATTAACGTTTGGCATTGTCATGTTCCGGCCCGAGGGAAAATACATTGGTTAGACCTCTACAGGGACGCACCTAGAACATCATTGGTATCTATTCACTGGTACCGCTTACCATCATAAAAGCCTTGTGCACGGTCTACCCCTTAAAAACATACTATTTTTACCGACTTCGAAAAAAAGGAGAAGGTTACAAATTCGACTCCTATATTTTTTATACATATCAATAAATTTCTCTGTAATTTGATAACTAATTTAAAAACAAAAATTTTATTTGAAATAGCATTCTTCCGAGGTGGCACTATAGATATCAAGTCTGGATCTGATAATAGAATCCCATGAAAATCGATGAAAATATTCCAGTTTTAGGGTTCCGAAGTCGAAGGCCAAAAACGGAAACCTTATTGAATCGTCATGTCTGTCTGTCTGTATGTTACTGCCACTTTATTCCGAAACTATAAGAGATAAACTGGTAAAACTTGGTAAGTAGATGTATTCTATCAACCGCATTAAGTTTTTTAGACAAAAACAGAATTCATAAGTGTGGGTCATCTATGTATAGGTAGATCTTCCAAAATGACATACAATATAAGTTTTTTAAACTGAGTAAACAAACTCCAAAAATATATGATGTACTATGTAAACTTCCACCAAAAATTGGTTTGTACGAGATGTCAAGTATGTAATTTTTTAATAGGTAACACCAACACTTAAAATAGTTGTACTCAGTTGTTAAAAGATGGCGATGTGTAGTTTGAAATCGCACAATATTGGTTCAAATATGTCAAATTGTGACGTTTTCTAACCAACGCTTTCCGATGAATATATAGTTTAAACATCTGCAGAAATGTCATCGTGTCAAACTGTTTTGTCTCTTTCTATTACTTTCGCTGAAAGAAGATAGCGATAACTTAAAATTAGTTATTTAGTGCGCAACAATATTACCACCATTACGTATATTTCATTTTAGCGTAAAATATTGCATAGTAACTGAAGGCATTTTGATACAGCCGCATCTTACTGCAGCCTTGACGGGGCGTCTCAAACATCAAATTAAACCGGCCTTTGAGATGACGACAGATGATTACGTTGCAGATATTCGAACGTTTTAATCAAAGGCAACCCTGACAGCTTTCTCTAGCGTAGCGACTTTTTAGCGATACAATATACAAATAACTTTAGGTAATGACGTCTTCAGAAGTTATATATTTATGAATTTTCAAATAGCTAAGCCTATATGTTATATAGAAATTTATCTTTATCTATACAAACAATAGTAAAATACAAAATCTGACTATTTGTCTATCAGTTACTCTATCACGGCTAAACCGCTGAACTGATTTTGACAAAATTTGATATAAATATAGCTACATACTCAAGTTTTCAGTTAGGTTTGCTTCCCGAAGGGAGCAGATATTTGTGTGATAAACATCTAGATGTCTGCATTTCCGGGTCTAAGTGTGTTTATTAAATTTAGTTTAGCCTTTACCCAATTATTTCTAAGTATTAGTGTCTTTGACAAACATAAGCATATGTAAATTTTTTTTCAAGGGATGTTTATTATTGTTTAGTTATTATTATATCTCATTAAAACAGATGAAATAAGAAAGTGTTTCAAACATTTTCACTCTGAAATGTATTAAAGAATAAAACATGATTTGACAAAGCAAAAAGAATGTTCGTAGAGCTGTTGTATCATGTTTTTATTCAAGCTTATAACGTATTTCGTAGCAAACAATTTAAACAATCTCCTTTGATAAAAAGATTGATGCTTACAAAATTGGTTTTTGTTGTAATAAAAAAGGGATAACATTAAAAAAATATTCACTAATTAGGTATACAAAGCTTGAATGAATCAGTTTTTGTTTCCTTTTTTAGGTTTTTTGCAGCCTTTGCATTGTGATTTCATATTTTGCTTCATTAAATGGTTAAATTATTTTTTTATAGAAGAGAAGGCAAAGCAACAAATATATCATCTTAGTAATTAATTGCGGTCAGTAAATACTACTTGATTAGCAACATCTGAAGTACGACAGGTGCGTTGTCAACCTTTCAGAAATTGGTGCGCTCTATGATGAGGGTCTTCAAGTTACATCATTTTGGAAATGCCACCATTGGTAACTGGTTTCATTAAGTATTTGAGACGCATCATGGTGACATGCTTGAAACTGTAAGCTCTGTCGTGCTGGTGAAACTTAGCTTTCCATAATATCTTTTTAATTGCAGATTCTGGAAAACCCGCTAATGGGCTACCTGAAGTAACGTATTCATCACAGATATTAGCAACATAAAGAGTTACTGCTGGTCTTTAAATAGCTTATTAACCCTATTCTTAAAAATCCTCATCACAATAATCCTTCGAAATACATCAGTCAGCATTTGCCATTATTAGTTGGAATTCAAATCAAGTTACCTGATTTAAAAAAGTTGGGTTTATATTATTTAAAACTAGTCATAAGTCCTCCTGAAATTTTAATTGTTTGGACTCTCGCTTTTTAAGGGTGAAGCCAATGAAGTAAAACTTTTTTAGCTGTCAGTAGCCTGAATTGAGTCGCGAAATTCACGCTGTATTCGGTTTTATACTAATAGTAGAGGAGGCCAAGAGAGGATTTATGGAGTTACGTCAGATAGGCGAGGCAGATACATTGTGCCGTGGTTAAATATATTTAAAACAAATATATAAAATAAGTACATTATACCTTATCGTATATAACAATGCATCCCTGTTTCCCTTGGACATCGCATTACGCGTGAACGGAATTGCAATTTTGTTAACTTTTTTTGTAGTGTTAGTTACTGTCAAAGGTTCATACGAAAGACATCAATATTCATACTTAAGACAGGAAGCTAGTTATGTATAAAATGTATAAAAAGAGTCATCTGTGCAGTAACGTAACAGAAGTTTGTCTAATTTTGTTCGGCTACGAAATATACTCAAGTATGACAGAATAAAGCGCGGTGGGTTTTTAAATTATTCTTATAAGGGCATGCAAATAATTTGACGATTTGAGCGTAACGCACAGGACTAGGATGATCACAAACTTTAAAAAAAACAAATCATCTATGTTCAATAATCATTACGATGACCTGTCCGATTGACACATTTATGTCCCTCTTTAGACAAACTATACCATCAATGTCTGATACGCTCATATATGGTCAAGTATCTGTAATTGTTTTTTTAAACTTTTAGACATTCCCTGCACCTCTAAAAATATAAACCTCATGCGTCCTTTTTATTATCTATCGTCTAATTGACAAAGTCTTAACTCTCTGACGCTGAAGTGTACAAGTTAGCATCATTAGCTCCCATACCATATAAGAGCCTCCGCCTAAAGGTCAGTTCAGCAATAATGCAAGATAATAGAATTTTAACTCAGACCCAGACTATGTGCGTCGGGTGCTAACTGTGCAGCTCAATCATGTGCATTTCTACTTGTCTACGTAGGATACATTTTTGATAGCATTTAGAATCCTGGGCTCCCCTACTAAAAATGTAACCTAACTCTAAACATAAGCAACTTAAATGAAGAACAAAAGGTGATAATAAAATATAGAAACAGAGCTTGGTAATATGAGTCCGTCAATTGGTTAGATAATCATGATAATAAAATATAGACTTAAACTACCTCAATATTGACTTACAGCTATCCCCGCACCATACTTCGAGACATGGTAAAGTGAGAGAAAGAGAGAGAAACGCAAATAAAATTGAAGTATTGGCGTACTTTTTATTTAGTAAATAACCAAAGGAATAGGTACGACGGTGGTATCATACAGAGAGACTTACAGCTGCACTCAGAGACGTCAACTAGCGTTAACTCTTCTATTAAGTCACAATTTCGTATAAAAAATGTCGACTTAATGATTAAATGTTAATTTACGTCTCTGTGTGCGGTGGTAAAAGAGTTATCCTGAACTAAATAATATAAATTACTAGTTTCTTCCACTCAAGGAAGGCGGGGTCATCACATTCCTAAGTCAAGTAAATATCCTCGGGCTACTCTTGTGTCAATAATTCTGAGCGTTCTGCAATATTGCCACGGATGACCTACTTTTTCTACAAAGTAAAACTGATATTTACAGTAATTTTGAGTAAAAAATTAAATTCAAATGTTTTAACCGATAAAAAAAGGTTATCAATCCAACGTTTGTTACACGATTGCTCGACCAATATCGAACAAATATTGATGGTACTTTTTTGGGATGATAGCTCATGATTTCGAGGTGGTTCTGACAACGATCTGATTAGTGGTTTTTGAGTTATATTTCATAATACATAAATATCATACAATACAATAACTCTTTATTGTGCACCACAAACAGGAAAATAATAAATATAACAAATAAAATTTAAAAATTTAAGATACACAAAAGCGGCCTTATCGCCAACTCAGTGATCTCTTCCAGGCAACCCTCGAGTATGGAGCAAGATAAGTTGAATGGTGCTCTTAAAAATATAAAATGCATCTAATACTAGATAAAATAAATCATCCTAAAAGCAGAGGCCTGTTTTAATTAAAGGTATTAATTATATAAAATATATAAAATTTAATTACAGGAATTTAGAACAAGCAATAAAATTATTAATCACAGTGAACGTAGAAAATAACGCTTTGGCATACTTCTGAAAATATTCGTATTTGGAGCTCTCCTGATATCTACGGGAAGAGAATTCCAACGCCTCACTACTTGCGAGGTAAAAGAAGTACAATACTATTTAAGTGCTGCTAGGGGGTCAGATATTTCGTTTGCTTACTGTATATAAAACACATACATATAGGTATCTACCGAAACAAACAAAGTCGTCAAGGATGGTATGAAATTTAAATGAAACCAATTTCGGAGTGTAACTTATCAATTTTTGATCTATTTGGGCTATTTCGCATAACATTACACTGGCGTACAGAAAAAATTGGTTTGGTGTAGCTCTGTTCGCATCTGTAGGCGGTAAAGTAGGTTATATGAATTACATTTTTGCTACTATAGCAGAAGATCCGAACCTACATCGATTTACATCGAGCTGATAATTGAATAAAACATATTTTATAGTTAAGCAAGTATATTAGCGATCATATTAAAAGTAGGTTGCCTAAGCAAATCCTGGACCGAATATTTTCAATTATTAAAAAAAAAATATTTTTCACGTTTCCAATTTTTTTATCAATATAAATTATAATAGAAGTTGTAATAAAACTGCACATATTATGATGATATTTTTTTTCTATTATCCGATCCCGTGAATGTAACTTGCATCGACAATTATTTGTATATACCTGGCAATCCAGATAAATAACAACTTTAACTTCGGATCTTAGATTATGTACTAGATTTCAGCTGACAGCTCTAGTTTATTTACAATTCTCATTGTAACTTTTTTCTAGTTTTATTTGAAATCAGTCCGTATTACAATTACTTTAAGGACTTTCATTTTATAAATTATCCAGGACAATCTCACTCAAGAAAGTCACTCAACATTTCTTAATATCTAATTTCCAAATAAATTAATACTTTCTCTAAAGTGTGTATTTCTTTTCCATTTTATGAATAAGAGCTGATATGAAAAACGTGACCAGATTTCTCGTATCAGCTCACCAAATATATCCAAAATCAGGTATAAAATCTTAGGCACCAAAATGAGTGTACGCCAGTGTTATGCGTGGCTTAAAATAAAAATAATATACATGAATTGAGAATCTCAGCTTTTCGTCGGTTGGAAACAAGCATTTTATTAGAATTCACAAGACATATTACCCTGTCTAGTATTGTTTGTGTTGGAAGGCACGATATTTATGGGAGGCGCGTAAGTGGGCCTACATCAGATAAGCGCCTCAGGACCAAATTCCTATTGATTCTTGCTTAAACAATAGGTACAGAGAAATCCCTAATATTGATTCTATCATCGTGATACGAAGATATTTCTCACAAAATTGATTTAGTAACTAGCTGGCTGTCCCTGCTTCACACGGATGGATATATTTCTACTATTTCCAAGAAATAACTCGATGTTCATCAGTGATAATGTCGGCTTCTAATGGTAAAAAAAAATGTAATGAGTCCTGTAGTTTCGGAGCCTACACTACAAAAAAGGATTGTGTGGTTTTCTGAAACCACGGTAAAAGTGAAACTTAATATATAACTATAAACTATGAACGCCGCCATATTGGCTTCGACTGCACTGACGTCACCGTCACTCGACATGCGACACACAGGCCAAATAATTTGAGGAAGATGTAATATTTCACTTTAAACATAATGTAATATTTCCTCCTATTATTATTAAAGATAGAAAATAGTGTAGATGACATATCAACAACAGCACCACCTACCGGGTTGAATTGTAATGAGGTTCCCAAAAAATCTCAAACACCCTAGCTTTAATTTGGGCGTCTTTGCAATTCTACCCATTAGAATATCTTTAATACGCTTTATTATTACGAGTACTTATGTACGATAAAACCCACTTTTCCAATACAACAAGCAAATAAACCCACACGTTCAAGCACCCAATTACAATTTAAAAGTTAAATCGGAAAATTTCATGAGAATCTGCATCACGAAGGTTCGATTTATATTCTACAATTAATTATCACTGAGGCTTTGCAGCTGTTAGCGATCCTTGTCAAATCGATCACACTTTTAATCGAATCGGTAATGTGGAATCCTGAGTGGAAAGTGACCAGCTGTTGTTGGGTTCGAAATTTAAATTTAAATGAAATTTGAATTTAGAAAATCAATTGACCGTCTGATTGGTTAAGGCGTTGGTATACTTAACCGAATATTCAAAACTGAATTCTGAATGTCTGCATTTCACAGTATTGATGTACTTTTTTTATTACGTTATTTGTGTTGTATTTACTCATTTATTGCGACATATAACTCCATTATGTATTAGTAGATCGCCTAATTTGAAATAACATAAATTATTATTACCAAACGTATTTATTTATTATCATCGCCTGTATGGTCTAGCGGTTCAGTTATTGGACTTGACTGCATCTGGTCCCGGGTTCGAATAGCTCAATCTATCTCAATCAACCTTAATTAACAAAGAGGAAACTGTGTTTTTACGATTTCTAAAAAAAATAAAATGTTGCTCGGGATTGGATATGTGCCCGGTTGGCGATTGTGGGACTTAGTATCTTCGGCTAGTCGTGGGTGCCTTGGTTGTACCTCTGCCTACCTCTTCGGGGATATGGGTGTGAAGATACTATTTATTTATTTGTTATAAATCCCGTGCAAATTTCATGATCATTTTTCAATTGCTTTAATAGTTTTTTTTAATGATAACACATTCAACAAACACACAGCATTCTTGATGATAAAGCCTAGGATAACCGTAGTCCGTACATAGCCTAGACATTATAGGTGCGTCACCGAAATGTGGCCGTGATGTAATGCCAATTGCACTCGTACAAGTGTATTGGCTATCCTATTCTCTGGAATATGGTGCTGCCATTATGACGGCTGGAATAGGTAAGGCCATGAATTCCTAGCCGGGCTCGTTGCTGCATAGAACTCTACCATTAGTGTTCTTGATGGTAATGATTTATTTAGATGACTTCTTACAAGCTGCCAAATAGGAAAGGCAAATAGTTTATTCCAACAGGTAACAAACATACAAAAAATATACAATAAAATTGATAGCCTCCTTATAGACTCCGTTAAATATATCACCCTCAATAAAGGCCTGTACACATCTCCACGTCACGTGCGACGTCACCAACGTGGAACGGTGCGGTGACGTAGCGGTGCATTTGCATTGCCGTGTTGTGCTAGTGCACGGTACAGCAACATCGCGTTGGAACGGTACCCCCGGAGTTCTGTTTTCGTATCTTGTTTTCCGCCCTCTTTCTTTTCGTCTCTTTAACAATATCAGAACAGAATACATATCGTGTAGTCCATGTAACCAAGATTGCTATTTCCCTGGTTGAGTAATGTACCGGAATTTCACAAGAAACAAGGAGTAATTCTGATATTACTCAGGAATGCCTTAATAAACTTGAGCGACTGCAAAATGTAGGGATTCGCTTCATTTTCGGACAGAAGAAATTTGATCATGTTCAGAGAGCAGCTTAAGTGGCTTATCATTCGTGAGCGTAGAAACCTTAATTGTCTCTAGTTACTTTACAAAGTTCTATTTAATGCTGCTTCTTCTGAATATATGTACGAGCGTTTTACATTTTTACACCCTTTTGATTCAGATTGTCGACCAAATCTGCGTGGAATTTTGAGAATGCCTTATATCAATGGTCGTATAACTATTCTTTTACTTTTAATGCTGTGAAATTCTGGAATTCATTGCCTCATAAAATTCGAAGTATTCAATCATTAACAGTTTTTAAGAAGGCAGTAATGGAGTGTTTTGGTGTGTAATTATTATTGTTATTTTTTTTATAGAAGAGGAAGCAAACGAGCAAGTGGGTCACCTGATGGAAAGTGATTACCTCCCCCGAATATGAGGGGGGAGGGGGAGTGGGCATCCGGGACTCTCACCAACCAGGCGAAACGCAGCAGCAACGCCGCTACTTCAATTAACTAATTAATTAGCATTTTGGCACTTTAGTCATAATTAGTAATTTAATTTATGTTTTTTGTACAGTAACTTTTGTATTGTGCACTGTATGATCTACATTTCTTTTATGCATTCTCACTATTTTGGGTTTGCTGGAAGATATTTCTTTTAGAGGTAAGCTCGCCTTTTGTATAATTTTACATATTTACCTACTTGTTTTTTAACTTTTTGTGTACAATAAAGAATTCGGCCAACAAAAAGTAAATTGGATTTTTCCAATTTTCTAATTAAAAAAAATGTTAGTCGGTATTGGAAATGTGCCCGGTTGGCGATAGGCTTGCCACCTATAACATTGTGGGACTTAGTGTCTTCGGCTAGTCGTGGGTGCCTTGGTTGTACCTCTGCCTACCTCTTCGGGGATATGGGCGTGAAGATACTTTTTTTTATAAAGAATTAAAGAAAAAATAAAGGAACAGCGATGCGTAATGTTGCGGCGCGGGCGTTGTGATGTCCATTTTTACAACAATGTAATTAAAATTTGCACGCTATATCATCGCACCGTTTCACGTTGACGATATCGTGACGTATAGATGTGAACAGTCCCTAAGTCGAATAAGTTTATATATGAATATAAAAATGAGATATTATTCGCAGGATGAAAAGTTGAATCAATGCTAAGAGTGTAATTAATTAGTCAGATGCTGCGGCTGACAGAGCGCTGTTGAACCTTATTGTAAATGGAAATACCAGTACAACCTTCATTCATTTGGAGCGTTTGTTAAATGTGAAAATTCCAAGGTAATAAGTACTATTTAGGGAGTTTTGGCGCCACCGTGAATGAAGATGGTCGTAATTTTTTCATTATTATCTATTGAATATCGTGTTTATATCGAGTGAAATTGGTTAATTTAGGTGGGAATTAGATTAATTTTGTTCAGTGAAAGTGCACGAATGAAATAATCACGAAGAAATTAGTGTATCGTCTATTTCCTCGCTGCCGTCAAATCTTACTAGATGAGCTTGAGTAACGAAGCTACCGCTTTACCCTGACCTGCCACGACTTTGTGCATAGTGACTAATTACATGATTGTATAAGAATTAACTAACTTGACATTGGCTTAATAAGTCGTGAAAAACGATCGAAGGCCATATTTATAAAAAAGAAGAAGAAGAATATTATTTACTATAGTTTTCTGTTTGATCCCCGACGGAAACGGGGTGTTATAATTTTCTTTGGTTTAAAGGTGACGTAATCGAGATGGTTATTTTTAGGTTTCGTCGGGATGCCTACCTTTTCGATAATAAGATATTTTATCAAATTGTTGATTAAGAACTATCATGTTGTGCATAAAGTATACATAAAAATAAAAAAAAATATTTTAATAGAGATTACAAATAAATAAATATAAATTAAAATAGCTACACAATTACCAAATCATTTTTATACCATTATTCATACCCATTCTATGCAAAAAAAGATTAATTTACTCATCAACGATATAAACGATCGCAATTTTTTTTGTAGATCTATGAAAAAATACCAATCCACTCAACTACATCCACAATCTCCTTTTAAAGCACATGGAGTCAGCTCCAATGAAAGCTCCGAATGAGCTAGACGTTTTTATTAAGGCCCCATACTTAGTCAGCCAGAAGAGCCAATCAGCGCACTCCCCCGTTCCATGATTACTATGAAATATTGCGCTCTAAAGTAAGTCTTAAGCGCCAAATCACTATTTTTGACACTATAAAAGTAATTTGAAAAAAATATAAAAACTGAAACAGTTATCTTTTAAGTATAACACTTATCTATGTTTATGTAAAATCTGGTGTCGATATTTTCATAATTGAAATAGACAGATGGGTTTTCCTTTCAAAAAAGGGTTAACTTTTTGATTTTTTCTATCGAGCAAAGTGAAATGAATCGTGTTTTGGAAACACTAGTCTTATAAAGCATATTAATGTTAATCTTGTGTATTTTTGTCGCCAAGATCGATAATTGTTTTGTATGAAAAAAACAGTATATTGCTGACGTATTTTAGCATATTAAACTAACCCATTAAAAACCGTCATTATTCAAAAACTTTTTCCTATCTGTGAATGACCATTTATAGAAACGCACCATTACCATCTTTGGTGTCTCTAGGCGGCGAGAATTTCTTATCATCAGGAAATTCGTCTGCTTGTTTGCCTTCCAATATCATAAAAAAAATAGGTATCGTACAATTTACGATTTTAAAATTAAAAGTAAAATCGCGTTTCTCATTAAACCTGCTGCAATCTGATTCATGTTGACTGTGTAATTTATTATAGAGATGCTGCCTCCGACAGAGCGCTGTTGAACCTTACTTTAGAAACGAGAGGTGCTGTTTGAAATGAAAACCTCCATTCAGTTGGTGTTGCCTGTTTATTAAAGTTGAAAACTCTGTGGGGGTTTCTTTGAATCTTGTGCAATTTTACTGCTTATATTGTTTTATTTGAAATGAGTTTTTAGTTGATTACTTTCTTGAACCAACGATGTAGAAAACGCGAATTATCTACTTAACGGTATTTATAGTCTGTAAGATAATAGTTTAATTTTATGCTCTTACTAGATATTGGCCGTGGCTACGCCGTGGGGTTTTAAAGTTGTTAAGGTCACCCGGAGAATAGGTTTAGGTACCGGGACAGAAATTAGTCTATGTAACTTACCACCCTCCAAATTATGTCTATATACAAAAAGTATACCGTAACATGGCTTCGTTGCAAAGTAAAAAAAAAACAAATAAAAAAACTTAGGCATTAAATGTAAATTTGCATTTAAAATTATCTGTATGTAGTGTATAGAAAATTAAAAAAATAACAACATAAAAAAACACTAAAATTGAAAGAGAACTATGTAAAAATAAACGAAGCTACTATAATCTTAAAAACAATAGTGAGAAATAGCTAAAAAGATCAACTATGAAAAGGATAATTTTTAAGGGTAAAACCTATGTACATACCTACTTCAGTTTATACTTATGTACCCAAAAATGAAAAATCACGTACAAAATAGGGCTAGAATAAAAACTAAATTTAACTAAACACAGAAAATTAAAGACAGATTTTAAAGGGGAAAAAGTAATGTACTCACTCCAAACATGTACACTCCATCCATGATTCTTCTCCGCCTCAGAGTTCTCGGCCGGTTGCATCTGATGCCCAGCTGCCTCCGCCTCGGGCAGTGTCCGCCAGCGTTTCAAAAGCTCTTTCGTTTTATCCTTAGTTTTGTCGCATGCCTGTTTCCAGTTTGTAAAATATTTTCGTGATACTTTCGGACTTGATAGAGATGTTGATTTTGAGTCTTGTCTGTAAAAACATTTTTAGTTAAATATGTGAATAATTAAAGTATCTTCACGCATATCTCCGAAGGAGTACGCAGAGGCAAAACCAGGGTACCCACGACTTGCCAAACACATTAAGTCCCACAATGTAATAGGTGGCAAGCCGCCATCGCCATGGCTATCGCCACCCGGACACTTATCCAAGCCCGGGCAGCATTCTTTTTATTAGAAGATTGGAAATATATATTTTGTTATTCTTTTTTGTTGCCTGGCCCAGGAATCGAACCTCAAGAAGACAGGTTCGACGCCGGACCGTTAGACCACACAATAATTAAGCGTAGTAAAACTTCAAAATCCGACCCCTGTTATTAGGTACCGCCTCGTGATTTAATAATTATTTTTTCAGAAGCAGATGATTTTGAAATGGTCCTGCATAATTTATTAATATCCTACAAACTGCATTTGAGTTATAATTGAAAGTGCATAATTGTTTTGTTTTGAAAGATTGACTCAAAAACCATCAAAATTCGGATTACATAAAATTTATATGTGCTATATTAATTTCATTTATTGTTTTCCTTTAACGGGTTGGCTGGAAGAAATTTCATTCATTAGAGATAAGCTCGACCTTTGTACTTACGTTTAATTTAGTCTGAAGTTTTTCTGTAATTTCTGTTGTGTACAATAAACAGTTAATAATAATAATAACAATAATTTCATCTTGATCGGATCATGATGAAATTATTGTTGGTATTATGACCTACATTTCTAAAAAATAAATATTAAAATCTGTTGGCCATTGGTAGATATATCGTATTACTCACATACAAAACTCCTACATCGTTAGAGTCGGTTAAAATTGAAAATACGTTTTCCTTTTTTTAACCGAAAAGGAAAGAAAGTTTTTGTCAAGAAAAATTAAAATGTAACTGATTTAATATGTGTTTATTTTCTTGGTTAGGCCGAACACTTTTAAATTGACCATCGTGCTAAGTATAAAGAGTAGGTAAGTTTCATTAAAATGGGTTCCGTACAAGAAAGTTACAAGTCTCCTTCTGTCGACATCAAACCTCAACTATTTGGGCCACTAAGGTCAATATTGATTTTTTAATGACTATTATTTCCTTTTCGGTTTTCATTGTGATTTGAAGAAACTTTCTACTCTAAAAACAAAGTTAAGGATTATAATTATTGACATTGGATGTGATAGCCACATTGATTGATTAATTTTCTTTCGCAGCACCGCCTAAATTTGTTTAGCTATTTGTTCTGAGACAAACAAACTTGTAGCTGTATTTTCGTTTATGAATTTCCTAATGTTTGAATTGTTTTATCTTTTGCAAGAGATCCCTATTTTATTACATTTGTATTTTTTTTAAATAACCGATCAGCGAATAAAAAGCACATGAGTTTGCTATGGTAAGAGACAAACGTGGCCTGTAGACACCATAGATTGATTATTTTTTTTAATTGAGGCTGCTATGGTAAAAGACAAACGTGGCCTGCAGAAAACATATATTGATTAATTTTTTTTATTTGAGTTACTATGTTAAGAGACAAACGGAGCCTGTAGACATCATAGATTGATTAATTTCCTTAAAATCGAATTAAAAATTAAATCGAATAAGATCGGCAACGCATTTGTGATACTCCTGGTGTTGCGGATACCCGTGGGCGGCGTTGATCACTTTCCATCAGGTGACCCACTTGCTCGTTTGCCTTCTATTGTAAAAAAAATTGTTACAGGTGCGTCGGTGTCCAATGGCTATGATGTTAGGCCAAATGTGTAAGTCTACTGGATATCTTACCCTTAGGACAGATTGAACATTCGTGATAGAGCCATCATGGTGGCAGTAACAGTTTATTCGGGCCCTACCCGGGGAAATTGCTGCACAGCACTCTACTCCCTTATTAATCAATAATTTTTAGGGCGTGTTGTTGACCTAGGTGGAGAGTGATTGTGGCCCATCTACCTGCGTTGGTTACGCTTATCCAGATTTATAAATATGATTGATGTTGTATTTGTTGTATACATGTGTACCATATGAAGATAAAGACTTACTGGTATAACTTCTGTGCTTATCATTATCGTGTTTCAGTTTTTAGGGAAACCGGTTAACATGTTTAAGAAGGCTTGTCATTTTTATCAGTAGTTTTTGTCAGGTTGTGCTTAACATGACCGCGATTCATCTATGAATACGATTGTAAACAAAATTTAGGAGGTACTTTATGAATCGAGGACGGTTATAACATACATTTTATCCCGCTTTCTTAAGGGAATCTCGTGGGAGTGAAGTAAAAGTCAAAATGTAAATTAGGCTATAATTCATCAACTCATTGTCTGATTTTACTTTTTAACCGAGTTCAAAAAAACGAGGAGGTTCTCCATTAGGCCGGTATATTTTTTTATGCATGTACACCGAGTTTTCGAGGTTTTTGAACCGATTTACGTGATTCTTTTTTTGTTTGATGCGGAATAGTTTCGAGTTGGTCCCATTAAAAATGATTCAGGTAGGCCCATTTTTTTATGAGCATTTTTTATCTACTTTCACCTGTGACGATGTTAATATTTATTAAATTAAATCATATTAGCAATAAATTGAAAAGTATTAAATAAAAATGACTACGTTAATAAAACCCGACTTCAAAACTAAAAAGTAATAAATTAAAATAAAAAATCTTTTTAGAATAAGCTTTTATTCAAATGCTCTAAAAAGAAAAAAGCTTTTTAAAAATACTAACTATGAACTTACAACCTTATTATACACAACTTATATGACCATAATGTTAAGCCCCGATGTCACTCAGTCCTCGGCACGGCCTCACCTTGACTTGGGTGTTTGGAAGAATGCGCCACTTATTTCAGCTTATAGCTTACTTGATCCTGACGAAACATAAGTCCGGATCTTCTCCTAGAAAGGTTGCAGATCAATGCTGATGACGACCATCCCTCCAGATCACACAAATCAAAGTTAATCAATCGATGTTACTGGCTTCAAAAATGTTTCAAAATTTTTTTTCTTTCATTATAGGAAAATCAATTTTGCACCATTTTGGATTCAAAGTGATATCACATTATTTTCGGCAAATCCCTTGATACCCATATTGTAGAAATGCATTAAAACTAACTATTCCTCCATTTCGGATGGTCCGCCATATTGGATTTAAAATGACGTCACATTATTTTTCGAGTTGCTCTCAACAAACCCTTTCGTATGACAGCTACATTGCAAAAGTGCATAAAATAACCATTCCGCCATCTTAAGTAGTCCACCATATTGGATTGAGAATGACGTCACATTATTTTTCGAGTTGGTCTCATTATGCTCTCTTAATTGATACCCATATTGTAAAAGTGCATTAAAAATAACTATTCCTCCGTCTTGAATGATCCGCCATATTGGATTTAGAATGACGTCACATTATTTTTTGAGGAGCTCTCAACGAGTCCTTTCATTTGATCCCTGTGCTGTCAAAGTGCATTAAAAATAACTAGTCCGCCATCTTGAATTGTCCGCCATATTGGATTTAGAATGACGTCACGTATTTTATCGTGCATTGTCATCCAAACTTCACGTGTATACAAAATTTCAGCTCAATCGGTTGAATATATCTGCTTCAAAATTGAGCTCAAAGATTCCACCCGAACTAACATACATTCATTGCAAATTAAATAAAAACTTTTATTATATATTATTTAAATGTGCTATTTACTAATAGGTTTGAATTCGGTGCCATTTACTAATAATTATATTATAAGTAAATATTATATTATATTATAGTATTGGTTTGGCACCGACCACAAACCTATTAGTAAATGGCACGTATAAATAATAGGTAGTATATAATTAACATTAAATCTTTATTATTTTTTACGTTTTAGTTTTAAAGTCGGTTTTTATTAACGTAGTCATTTTTATTTTTTAAGTTGTATTTGCTTTACAGAATGTTTTGTAATTTTTTCGAAGTTACAAGTTTTATAGTTTAGAATTCAAATTCGGAATGTAGAAAAACATTTGAATGTACATGTTATCTTATCCATAGATACCTATCTACACGCTAAGACCCGCTGCACAGAAAGCAGAGAGTAGAGTAACAATTCGTTAGTTCGGCTTGTTTATTAATATCAGCGAAATTAACGTAAAATCGAATAGAAACAGCTCACGTTGATATATAATAATGAAAATTAACAAACGCCATAATTACTGCTGCAGTGTGCATCTGAAAGCTGCTATTAGATTCACTGGATTTAAAATATGTACGTAACGCGATTTAAATTACTATGCCGTTTAAAACTGAGATAAAACAGTTTTTCTATTTTCTCAACATTCTTTCCTTTAATATAAGACTACTATTTAAGAGTAAAACGGTGCGGTTGTTCGAATCTCATAATTTTCTAGCAGAAAGCGTCGCAACATTGTGTTTTCTGTTTAAGTTTTCGTTTTCAAACTTACGATTCACTTGATATTTAGACGCCTGTTTAGCTAAACACTGTTTTAAATTGCCATAAATAACACGTAAATGACGTTTAAGCATTTTATTGGTTTGAAATCGTATTTTAGACACTATTTAGACGCGATTTTAGACGCGTATTCAATAAGATGCAATTTTTTTTGTAGTAAGACTTTTTTGTTTGGAAAATCTTTGAAATATGTTATATTAGTTATAAACCGCGCTGATGCCCACGTGGTAAATGGTCCCACAGGAACATTTTTTCCGAATAAAAACTATCCTGTGTGTTAATGCAAGTTACCCTCTACGTGTGTGCCAAATTTCATGAAAATCGGTTCAGCACTTTTTGCGTGAAGGAGTAACAAACAAACAAACATACAAACTTTCGCACCGCGTTTGTAATATTAGAAGGCAATCTTAAAAAGTTGTTTTTATGTGAAAAAAACTGAATAAACAGGCGTCTCCTGATGGTAAGAGATACCCATGGCCTATAGACATTATAGATGTTATGGGTGCGTCCCCATTCTGTGGCCAGTATGGTAGGCCAATTGTGC
>NJDC01000125.1:112089-126799 GCA_002245475.1 Calephelis virginiensis
CAGAGTAACTACTAGTAGGTAAATGAAGAAAATAAGTAAACTATATCTTTGCGTAATCAGAGTTACTACTAGTAAATAATGAAAATCAGTAATCTATATCTAGCGCAATCAGAGTTACTACTAGTAAATAGTGAAAATAAGTAAACTATATCTAGACATCAGGAAATTACTACTTGCAAATAATGAAAATAAATAGTAGAATTCGTGCTCCAGTACGACATGATAAACAGTTTCCAGTAAAGTCTACATGGCCCGTTTACAGTGGAACTTCCGTAAAATGTGAATTAACGCTACGCTTGAAGAAAGTCGCTTGATTGGACTGCTCTGAAAATGTTCGAGATCTTTTTCATTTTCGCCAGTTACTCTAGTTAAAAAAAAATGAATCAAAAGGTAAATCTGAAATAGGTGAAAATTAATATAAGATTGTACCTATAATTCATTCTTCGTACAAAAATACTGAGTATTTTCCATGATTTCCTTGAAGTTCTACCACCAGATTCAAGCTTGGCTTTCAAATAAAAACAATCCGTTCACAAATTATGTAGAAATTGAATAACATACATAAAATATTGTAGTCGAATATATTATATCCTTACCTTTCAGAAGTCGGTTAAAAATTAATAATTTGCATAACCGAGGAATTCATTTCAGTATATACCCGTGTCGGTCCGGACTCCTTTGCAGAATAGACCATCTGCCTTTCTGCTAGGCAGCTCGTAAAAGGCGAGCATAGGCCGTATACCGTCACTAGCACCGTGACATCCTACTAGGTAGGTAGGTAAGGTTGGCAATGCACCATTACCACCTTTAATGTCTCTAGGCAGCGTGAATTTCTTACCATCAGGAAATCCGTCTCCTTGTTAGCCTTCGAATATCATAAAAAAAATCAGTTTGCTGTGTACTACTTTTCCACTGGCGGCTTTACCCGCGTAGACTACGCTTTTTAGCTATGTACCTATATTTCGTTATATTTCTCATGCAAATTGCTCTACATATTTTTGACTCGTTACAGAGAAGAACATCCATAATAATTTTGTCTTCCTTTTGTGTTATTGAGGAACATAAACAATATTTCAAATCATTTTTATTACGAAACTAACCCAATTATCAAATTTTTCATAAAAAGTTTATTAAAAATACTTATGTTATAGAACAGAGTTTATTTTCAACATTCGTGGGATAGAATTTGAAACTTGTAATGTTCTATTAATTATAGTATCCATTATATGGAAAGCCCTTAAAGTTATATTATTTGTCGTTTAAAGATATTTTATTCACTTCAATAAAAAATAAAAAAAATCAAAGAAACTTTTTTCGCTTGTCAAAATTATATCTCATCCTTTTAGAGGATAAATTTCGAGAAGCATTTTGATATGTGACGTAATGTAATTTTTTTTATTAATATTCACGTGACATTGATATTAATTAAATTATTTACTAACTTTTTTTATTTACTAACTTTAGAACTGATTAATTATTTATTTCGTAACAAAAACACTAAAAAAGTATCATCACGCCCATATCCCCGAAGTACTGGGCAGTGGCACAACCAGGACGCCCACGACTAGTCGACGACACTTCGAGCCACTTGCGTATTCCCGGGTTACGTTTAATATTGAGTTAAACTGTCAAATATTAGGCGATTTAACCCTAGTTAGATGCTAACTAAGAGCTAAACACTTAACCCAAGAACGTCCAAGTGGCTCTTAGTCACTTAGTCGCACGATGTGATAGGCATGTACATATTTAATCCGAGCAACCTTATTTTTATTTCAAAATTGATAACATACATTATTTTTTTGTTGCCTGACCTGGGACACACACACACACAACTGCTAAACCAAAGAGGTTATTATTTTAACGATTATTTTTGCGTTTATACCTCTGAAATGCATAAAAATAATACCATTGAATATATTGTTAAATCAAATTATATGAAATTGTCTGTTTGTTAATGCGATAAACGTCTGTTCCAATACATAAACCAATTACAGAAAATGTCCCGTAATTGTACGAATAATGAGAGGAAAATTGCATTGAAATTATTTCTGACGCTCTCATTTTATAATTTACTAGCAGTTTCACGCAGCTTCGCCTGCGTAACTTGGCTTCTACAGCACGGATTTTGACGAAACAAAGCCTATGGCACTCAGGGATAATGTAGCATTCTAAAGGTGAAAGAATTTTTGAAATCGGTCCAGTATTTTCAAAGCCATATCAAACAAACAAACAAAAATTAAAATCTTTACCGCTGAGTTTTTTAAGTATTTTCCTAAGTATTGACTGCGTCGTTGGTCGGGTGGCTAGCTTACACGCCTAACTGCGCCGACAGGGGCAGGCATTTTTGTGATGAACATTTAGATGTCTGCATTTCCGGGTCTGGATGTTTATTAAATTTATTCTAGTATCTAATTAAGTATTTATATGTATTAGTATCGTTGAATAACACCCATAACATATGCATATAATTTGTTTACTTTGAGGTTAGATTCAATCTGTATAACTTGTCCAGGGATGTTTATAATTCCTTTGTAATTTGTAAATAGCGTCATTGGTTACTGGTGCCAAAGACTTTTATTTATTAGACTAAATAAGTGTGCCAGAATCGTAAGGTTTGGAACTCGATACTCTTTGCCTAACCCGAGCAAAACTTGGCGTGAAGATATTTATGTCTGTATGTTTTTGACTTAAAAATATTATTGTCTAAAAAAGTAACAAATGGGAATGGACAAAAACTTACTCCGGAATATAGGGTTGCTATTAAAAAGGCCTTTTTACTAAAAATATATGTGGTTCGAGCTAATGAAATTCCTGAAGCCACGAGGCACTCTATACTGATTATAAAGTTATATTGGGTCACGTAATGAATCTCATATTTTATGAATTCTCTAGCAATGAGACATTTTGGGTTCACACGACTAATAAAACTTTTTAAGCCAATATGGGAGATGTATATTCCATTAATTTTTAATTTAATAAATAAATAAATATCCCTGGACAAATTAATCTAACTACATTATAAACAAATTATGTATTTGAGTTATGTGTGTAGACAGACAATGATACTTTTAGAAACTAGTGGTCGCCCATTGGTCGAAATTCAACCATAATAAATTTTAATATCTTGGTGATAAGAACGCCATCTTCATTTCTTAAGACCAACTACTTTGTCTCCAAACTTTTTAGTGCGCCATCTGTGATCTTTTATCGTTATCATCAATATATTTGTGTGTGTCAAATGCATGGTAGTGTGGGTAATGTTTAATTTACTGATTTAATGTATTTTATAAGCATTCCCGGGCATGTAGGTTTGGAAAGACTAACAAATAATCAGACGAACATATTTTTAAATTTGTGATTCAGTAAAATACATTGTATAGTTTTTATTTATGAAGTGCGCAGAGGTTTCTTACGATATTGGAAGGCAAACAAGCAGACAGATTCCCGCCATGAGACACCAAAGATGATAATGGTGCCCTGCCAACCTGTGGCCGGGATGTTAGGCCCCGAGCAAAAGTAAGTTTACCGGCTACCTACGGAACACGTCAACAGCAAACGCTGAGATTATGGCGGCAGGAATAGGTAACCAATCCGGGCGAGTCGCTGCGAAACTCTACTACCTAGTCAGATGTAACTGTGTAAGTGATGGCAAGCCTATGCTCGCATTTTACGAGCTGCCTGGCAGGAAGGTAGATTATTCTGCAAGGAGTCCCGTCCAAAACAGTATAGAAGTACTAACTAAAATCCTATTGGCTCCGAGGACAAACTACAACTGCTTTTCTACCACGCAGATGTTACCATCTTGCCTGACAATATAGTAGAGTTTTATCATACCGTGGCTTTATGTATAGCTGCTGAAATATCGTTAGTGCTAGCTGTTCTCGTAATCTAGTCCAGAGCAAAGGATAGCTGGTAAATTGACTCATCCAAGAGGTTTAACATTCTAGCATCTAGCAACTTTTCATATCCACCTTTAGATTCTATATGCTGTGTGTAACTTACTTAAAGTTCGTCTAATATTTCTAATTCTTATCCCAAGAAACACAAATACACGAGTAGGTACTTTTGTTTATTAGATTTTGTCAATTGAACTTCTTCAATTAATTGTGACTTGAAACAACGTACTTTAAGAGATAAGGACACATCTGTAAGATTTTGCTTGCAATTATTAAATTGCTCTGTATTTTCTATCGTCGGCGTTTGGTAAAACTTCCATATCCAAGTTTTTACATGATTAAACACTAGCATTACAAATGTTAAATAGTCACTCAACAAAATCTATATTAGCTTAAAATTATTGCAATCACGTCAGCTTTAAAACGAAAAGCCGTATCGAAATCGGTCTATCCTTTTAAAAGTTATGATACCACTGACACACACACGTCAAACTTATGATACTTCTTTCTTCGTCGGGGGCTAAAAACTGTACTGTTTTACATATCTATATTATGTACATTATATCCCCGTAAAGAACTTTGCGTGAAAATACATACGCGTGAAAAAAAACTTCTTGAGGTCCCCGGTTCGATCCCCGTGTCGGGCAACAAAAAAAAATTAGAAATTGTGCATTTTCAATTTTCTAGTAAAATTTCTATAAATTTTAAAGAAAGAAAAAATCGCATAAGTTATCTGGGGCGAAATTTTTTCTTTTTTAAAATTTATAGAAATTTAGCCCAAGCACAGGGCAAGTGCTAAAATAAAAATACGTTGCGAGAAACGAAAGTTATGGCCATTCTAAAATGTGAATTTCATCTGTATTGATGAACTCATTTGGTGGGTACTCAGAATTGTGTATCTATTACATATATATATATATGACATAATTACATATATACATGGACATAACTACCCGCGTTAGAAAGGAATTAAAAAATTTCGCCACGGGACTTGAATCCTCAGTAGCTCAATTAGTTAGAGCATTCGTCGGCTTGAGACGAAAGGCTACAGGTTCAAATCCTGTCTGGGGCGAAATTTTTTCTTTCTTTAAAAGTTTATAGAAATTTAACCCAAGCACAGGGCAAGTGCTAAAAGAAATATGTTACGAAAAACGGAAATTATGGCCATTATAAATGTGAATTTCATCTGTAATGATGAACTCATTTGGTGGGTACTCAGAATTGTGTATCTATAGGACATAACTACCCGCGTTAACGGGTAAGAAAGGAATTAAAAATTTCGCCACGGGACTTGAATCCTCAGTAGCTCAATTGGTTAGAGCATTCGTCGGCTTGAGACGAAAGGTTACAGGTTCAAATCCTGTCTGGGGCGAAATTTTTTCTTTCTTTAAAATTTATAAAAAATTATCCCAAGCACAGGTCAAGTGCTAAAATAAAAATACGTTTCTAGTAAAAGATAACGTTGACGGGATTGGACAGGCTTGCCACCTATCACATTTTAGGATTTGTGTCTTGTCTAGTCGTGAGTGCCTTGGTTAGTTGTTTGGTTGGTTGGTTGTGCCTTTGCCTATCTATACCTAGGATATAGGCGTGAGATGCGCGTGAATAGAAAAATGATATCTATTAACCTTGGTCACCGCCTTACGCGTGTACGAATAGAACAATTTTCCTAATTATATTTTGTTATGTTAATTACTTACAGAATCGTATATTAATCATTATCGAAATGTTCTTATAAGAGAACAAAAAATATAAATCTGCTCATCCGTCATACGAATTTCTGAAAAACTTTCTAATCTCGGTAAATTATGAATATTCTAATCGTACTAATATTAACTATTTTTATATTTATTTTACTTAATAATACTTTAAATACGAAAGTTTGTGTGTTTGTTTTCTTGTTTGTTTATCCTTCAAGCAAAAACTGCTATATCATTTTCGTGAAATCGGTATAGCATACACATTGAGGGTAACTTATATTAACACAAAGGATAGTTTTTATCCCAAAAAAATGTTTCTTTGGTATTATTAACAACGCGGGTAACGCCGCGGGCAACAGCTAGTGTATCATAAGCTTAATATATTATTATTATTTATTATAACTTTTATAAATGTAATATTGAAGAAAGCTTACAGTTTGACCGCCTCGTTGGTCGAGTGGCTAGCGTACACGCCTAACCACACCGAACAAACGCAAAGCTTGGATTCGATTCCCGCGAGGCAGGCATTTGTGTGATGAACATTTAGATGTCTGCATTTCCGGGTCTGGGTGTTTATTAAATTTATTCTGGTATCTATTTTAGTATTTCTATGTATTAGAATCGTTGACTAACACCCATAACACAAGCATATAATTTGCTTACTTCGGGCTTAGATTCAATTTGTGTAACTTGTCCAGAGAAATTTATTATTTATTATTAGTTTTGTAGACAACTGACAGTTATGTAGTCGAGTTAGCTAGTCACACATTGAATTCCTAGCACAACCTACTTAAACTACTAGAAATATAAGGTTTAGCCCTGATAATATTATATAAAGTGGAACCTGTGGCTGATTATATAATATTAAATTATAAATGACATCTAAAACTGTAATTTTTTCTCGTTTAAAAATATAAGCAGCCTCTGTACACATTCAAATAACATTCCTGAAGTTTTCAGGAACATCGCGGTAC
Organism: Calephelis virginiensis; assembly: GCA_002245475.1. Taxonomy (NCBI): domain Eukaryota; kingdom Metazoa; phylum Arthropoda; class Insecta; order Lepidoptera; family Riodinidae; genus Calephelis; species Calephelis virginiensis. Next base: position 118,660 of record NJDC01000125.1, read on the forward strand.
TCTTTTTAGATTATAAAGTTATATTGGGTCACATAATAAATTCCACGTTTTATACTGTAAAAACGAGACAACATTTCAGGCGAAACGGGTAATGAAAAAGTTTTAATCAAATTTAAATACGAGGGTTTCAGAGGAAGATGTTTATGCTGCATGTCTAGCGATCATCGGCGACTAAGCCTGTGTATTAAAAAAAAATGGTTTTTCAAGGACACTTATTAGATTCTGTCTATCTGTTACGCTTTCACGGCTAAACCGCTGGACAAATTTTGATGAAATGTTATATATTTATAGGTACACCTGAGTTTATACAGAGTTGAATTTATACATACATACATACATATCTTCACGCCAAGTCCCTTACGGAGTAGGCATACCTCACGATCCTGACAAACCTGTCTGGCTTCTTTCACATTAATTACCCTTTTCTTACAAACACGCCAGTTTCGGAGACTTTTGACACCACCCTCGGATAACATGGTCGAATGTCAACCTTGGTACCTACATCCATCCACATTCGCATTGTATATCTGCTTTGTCAATCTTTCTACATGAGCGAACCACACAATACCTCTGAATTAATAACATTTGGTTACTAATAAAAAACAAATTATTTTATCGGATTTGTTGAATTTATTTGTAATTAAATGTTAATAGTCCCCTAGTACTGTGTTCGAAAGTACCTAAAATGGAATAAACGATTCCAATTTCCAATTCGCATGATATCGAGATTCAAGAGTAACCCTACAGATTTTCAGTAGCGCTCGCATTTCGACCGCATTTATCCTTTTTTTTTATAAAATCCATCTCAAAATCAGTCATGTTGAAGTTAACATAGAAGTTAAAGTAAATGTTCTAGCTGCCTTGTATAATTTCTAATCCGAAATCGAAGCGCTTGCTGCATTAAGCTTTTGATTCGCTTTTGCATCTGCATAACATATTTAAATTGCTACAAAAAGCCGTAGCACGTCGTAGCTGTGCTACAGTGATGCGCTATGTCAATATTACTTCCTTATAATACGAGTATAGTATATTGACGTAGCTCGTTAATATAACTAAAAGGTTTCCTCATGACTAGTTTTAGAGATCCATAGCTAAATGGTGTAAAACGGAACCTTTATAGTTTCGACATGTCGTTTATCACAGCCACTTTATTCCTAAATTATTAAAACTACACAGTTGACAATGTTTTAATATTTCTATACAAAAATAAAATTATGAAGGGAAGGCGTTCCTTTCACATGGACTAAAACTAAACAAACTTGTCCATGCCGATTTTTTTAATTTTTATAGTAGTCAGTCCTTTGAAAGATAGATACATTCAAAGTAATAAAATGTGCCCCGCCCCTCTAACTCCGAAATTAAGATAGTGAATCACGTACAAATATGTACTTTAGATCCCACAAAGAGTTTTAACGAAAATTGAGTGTATGTATATTTTTATTAAGACGAAGAACATTACCCTCGACTGATCGTTTGTAACCTAATTGTACCTCTGCCGTCTTCGTTTTATCTATCGAGCTGGATGAAACTTCTCTTTATATTAGAATGGATACATTACATATATTATGATATTTATGATTTCACTTGTACTCTCTGTTTTCCCGGACAACTGTCAAATAGTCTGTGCTCAATACCTAATGTGTACAAGTTCTTAAAACTGTAAACAAAGTATCTCCACGCCCATATCCCCGAATAGGTAAGCAGAGGCACCCACGACTAACCGAAGACACTAAGTCCCATAATGTGATAGGTGGCAAGCCTATCGCCAAGCCACATACCCAATCCCAAGCAACGTTTATTTTATTAGAAAATTGGATAAACCCAATTTTCTTTTTGTTGCACGACCCGGGATTCGAAGCCGGAATCTCGTGCAGTCCAACACCTGAACCGCTAGACCACAGAGGTATTTTATCATTTCATTAGTGCACTCAGTTCTCCCGGACAACTGTCAAATAATCTGTGCTCAACACCTAATGTGTACAAGTTCTTAAAACTGTAACCTAAATTAATTCGTTTATAACCACATACTAAGTATTAACCGCAGAGACCAAGAGCTGAACACCGAGAGGGCGAAATTAGCAACAACCACAAATTGATTCATTTCCACACTATTCTGCTAATTGGAAATACATTAGCTGACCTATATCGGGTTGAGTCTTTTCTGGGTGATATTGAACCTGTAACTATGGAGACATCGTGTATGGTTGTCAAATGAAATCACGTTGGTTCTCGACTCCTAGAGAAGGATTGGTATCAGCACCTTGCCAGATGTCAGAGAATCCTTGGTATCTTGTAGCGAAGTATTTTTCTTATTACCAGGAAATCCACTCACGTTTGCCTTTCAACTTTAAAAGAAAAATGTCAATTAATACTTGAATAATCTTTTTTGATTTATTCTAACAAATAACCCCAGACTCTATAATGACTATGGAAAAAACCTGATAATTGTGCTAAAGCATTAAGGAATTTAAATAGTAATTAGGTACCCGCATTCAGTGATGATGACGTATTTAGTCCAAAGCTATTAAGCGATCAATACATCGAATTGGATTTCTCTGTCGGAACGTTTGTGAATTGACAAACATGTTGCCCTTGTTGACATCAATGTATTCTACTACGATGAAAAAAAATACCAGTAATCATAGTTAGTGCGCCGTGGTTTTTGAATGTATCTTTATGTGTTAGTTTCAAGCCTGTTTGCCTGTTGTTTGATTGTTCTTTATTACAACAGGCTGGTTGAAAGAGACGATTAGATGTTTTTTTTAGTTTTAAGATATAAGTACGCATTTTATAAGTGCGTTTTAACCAAATCCTGAAAAAGAGAGGTGTTGTTTGATGTGTCTGGATGTGTGTATCTGTGTTATCACAACTTTTGATTGGTTAAGCGAATTTCGATGCGTTTTTTTTTTGTTTTAAAGCTGATGTGATCGAGATAGTTATTAGGTACAGTACATGAAAGTTTCTTTCGGAATTAATACTTTTTTTAAATGTTTTGTTATTACCCCCATGTTTTGTGTCCTATTGTAAGGAACTCGGCAATGAAAATACTTGTCTTCAAGTCATTTTGTGTGGACTTTAACTCTTCTTGTAACCAAGACTTTGCACCGTTACTGAAACGTCAAGATATAAAAGAAGCACTTTTAACCACAGGCTATTACCATTTCCAGTATCTTTGATTTCTTAGTATCAGTTTTAGGTAAGCATATTTTCTTCAATTACAATAAGGACTACAATAATGACTTACAATAATGACTTGAAGAGAAGAATTTTTATTATCGAGTTCTTTAAAATAGGACCGAAACATCAAGGAAATAACAAAATATTTAAAAAAATATTAATTCAGTAAGAAACTTTTATGTTATGTACCTAAAAACTATCTCGATCACATCAGATTTAAAACAAAAACTTTAGTTTTAAGAACGAGTATACCAGTAAACTGGTTTAGGTGTAAGATAAGTATTTATAAGATTAATTATAAAAAAAGTGCAGATCTGTACATGAGCCTCGTCGGTCGAGTAGCTAGCGTACACGCATAATTACACCGACTAACTACGAGGTTTTGGTTCGATTCCCGACGGGGACAGGCATTTTTGTGATAAACATTTCGATGTCTGCATTTCCGGGTATGGGTGTTTATGAAATTTATTCTGGTATCTATTTACGTATTTGTATGTATTATTATAGTTGACTAACACCCATAACACTAGCCTATAATTTGCTTAATTTGGGGTCAGATTCAATTTAAGTAACTTGTCCATAAAATATTTGTTATTATTATTATTTATTTTATACAGCCTGGGCAGCGAAATTCGAACTGAGAAGCATTCGAACTTGCTAGAAGGCAAAGAAACTGTAATATCATGATGTAGGACTTTTTCTAAGCTATGAGCCTTACGAAAATTATTTTAGTGTCGAATATAGCTTGACATATTAAGGCTAGACACAGATGTCGCAGTAAATAACCGCAAACTAAGCATTAACCGCAGAGACCAAGAGCTGAACACCGAGAGGGCGGAATTAGCAACAACCACAAATCGATTCATTTCCACACTATTCTGCTAATTGGAAATACATTTAGTGACCTACATCGGGTTGATTTTTTTCTGGATGATAGTGAAATTGTAACTATGGAGACATCGTGTATGGTTGTATTTGACAACTGGAGTCTTTTCTGGATGATATGTATGATGACTTGTAACAATGGAGACATCGTGTATGGTTGTCAAATGAAACCATGTTGGTTCTCGACCCCTAGATAAATTGGTATCAGCACCTTATCAGATGTCAAAGAATGCTTGGTATCTTGTAGCGAAGTATTTTTCTTATTACCAGGAAATCCACTCATGTTTGCCTTTCAACTTCAAAAGAAAAGTGTCAATTAATACTTGATCACAGAAAACAAAATAAATTATTTATTTAGATAAAATTAAGATATAAGCGAAGTGTAAATATCAATTCCGATTCTTAAAAACGAGCTGCAAGCTGATAACCTGGAACACCAGGACAGATCTGTATAAAGTATAGCTATGAACCATCTCGATCACGTCAGCTTTCAATAAAAAAAACAAACCAAAATCGTTTATCGTACTACACGGTTTTTACAACTTCACCGAAATTTAGACGACATACCAAAAAAAGTAGTTATAAAACTGTGTTAGGTTAGACTAGTCATCCAAACTGATAAACGCGCGGCGCTGCGTTAGCAGCGGTGTATGGACTTGTACCTTTAGTCAGAACAATTAAAAGGCAAAGTGCTTTTGCGCTTAAAACATTAGATTTTAATTTCCATAATTTTCTCGGCACAACTCAAATACATTTAAAACATAAATGAGAATAACACAAATTAGTGGTTGCAGCGGAGTTCTATTACATTTTGTGTTGTTTGAGTTATAATTTGCTTTTCATTTTATTCAGGAGATAACTTTAGGCGAATGGGTAAAATGGAGCAGTTCCGTAATGTTCATTTATGGTAAATATATGGGTATTATTAAATGAAATTGGTCTGTATTACATGACATATTATGTATCTTTTTTCTTTTGTTAGTTTTTGGCACTAGTATTAACATTTGCGATTAATCAAGTTGAAATTTGCATTAAGTTACCCGATTTAAGAAAAACGGGTTTCAATTAGTCATAAGTCGTCAAAGAAAGTTATGTATGGGGCTTGAGTAAAGCGTTGACCTCATTAATCAATCTTATTTATAAGATTTGGCGGCAACAACAAATTATGTGATACACTAATTTCTTCACAATTATTCAATTTGTCCACTTTAACTTTACAAAAGTGTACAAAATGTCACAAAAATGGACACATTTCACTCAATGTAAACATGAATTTAATGATTATGAGAAAACTTTAACTATAGAGCATCTGCCTTCCTGCCAGGCAGCTCGTAAAAGGCAAGCATAGGCTCACCGTCACTAATACCGTGACATCCTACTAGATGGTAGAGTTTCGCAGCAACTCGCCCGGATTGGTACCACCGCCTTATCTATTCCTGCCTATCTATCATATAACGTTTGTGCTTGCCGTTGACATGTTCCGGTCCGGAGGGTAAGATAGCCGGTAAACTTACTTTTGCTCGAGGCCTAACATCCTGGCCTCAGGTTGGCAACGCACTATTACCACCTTTGGTGTCTCTAGGCGGCGTAATTTCATACTATTAGGAAACCCGTCAGCTTGTTTGCCTTTCAACATTATAAAAAAAAACTACGACCATTCTTTCTCTCGATGGCGCTAAAAATCGATATGAGTACGTAATACGAGTATATAACAATGTATTAGCAACGGACTATGGAGGACCTATACATTAACATCTTAAAGAAGTATTAACTCAGTACAGCGAAGTTGTCTCGTTTCTCCGTGTTTATCCGGATATCCCGAATAGACCATCATGCCTCCCTACTTGGCATAAGAGCGAACTTAAGTAAATTATCCGTTGAAAGAATTAATTATCTACACATGTTGAATCTTTCCACTAAGTTAGATTAGGGCAAACTTATAAATTCATCTTGTCCTCGTGATGATCCGGATCTCCTGTATAAAATAGGTTATCTGCTCCTCTATCTAGTAGGTCGTAAGAGGAGAGCTTGGGTTAAATGGGTTATTACTCAATACCGAAAAGACCACTAGTGGTACAGTGACGTGTACGATGTGTCCGTCAAAGGACTCACTGCCTTACCTAGTACTGTTCCGTTCAAGAAGGTTGGGTAGCCTGTAGGCTCAATATTTGCCTACAGCGGACACCAATAAAGTCTATGGTGTATACGTCCCAGTGCCAGATACATAGAAGAAAATCTCTTTACCTGAGATAAGCTGACCTTTTGCACAATTGTTTTAGTTTTAAAGATTATTATTTTTTTTGTGTATTAATAAATGATTCAAAAAATAAAAATAGTTGTCTCTTACCATTCATCATCAAGAGGATTTGTGTTGGTTATCGGCTTATGTCATAAAAAGAGTGAGAAATTATATTGATACTTTTTATATATTATTTTTCTTGAAATAGACCACCTATTTAAGATATTAGGTAATTGAGATAAAATTAATTTCACCGGCATGTGAAAGTCTAGGATTCCATTAATCACAGTTTTTAACAAGAAGTGTTATTTCGGAACATATAAAAGAGATAAATGTTTTAAAACTTTGCCGACGGGAAACACAAAGGAATTTGGAATACGAATAGAGTTATTGATGAAGGTACTCGGAAAGTTGAACGAGTGTTTTGGAAGCGTCAGTTGAATATCCTTTGTAGCGCACCTGGTCATTTTTATAAAAGGCTTAACGCAACTGGGACTAGAGAAAATACGTTTAAAGTACTTAAAATCTACTATGAACATGTATTTTACGTTCATTTTGTTGGTTTTTAACATGAAAGCTATTGAAAATACAATATAAAATTCCCAGAAACCAGCATTCTTATCGTCTTTCGGCCAATGTTAGTAATGTATCTCAATCTAATGGATTTCAAGCAATCTAGATAGCTGCGTATCCGGCGGCCTATCCCATACCTAATTGCCATATTTATCCTGTCCACAGATATGTTATTGGCAAGCGATAACATAAAAATGGATCAAAATATCAATTTTGGACAGCACGTTTTGGATTAGGATTGATTATTAATATTGGCCGTTAGTAAACAAGGAGTAAAATACTTCGATGTTCAACCTGGTATTAAAGTCTTCATTACAATGTGATTACTATTACTTAATTCTACTATTACGTTAAGACTAATTACAATTTACTAATAAGACGGCTTAAGTCTAGTTTTAATTTTTTTTCTTTGTACAATTAGACCCAGATGAAAATATAGTGAATGTTAGAATCACTCTATTAAAAAAACCGCATCAAAATCCGATTCGTAGTTTTAAAGATCTAAGCATACATCGGGATAGACAATGAAAAGTGACTTTGTTTTATACTATGTAGTGGCTAAGCAAATTAAAAAGAATCAAAACACTAGGATTTTCCACTGCCCGAATAGACGATCTATCTGCCTCTTTATCAGGTAGTTCGCAAGACCAGTGGAAGTAGCGCTATGAAGCAACTGGCCGGCTAGGGCTTCATCGTCTTACCTATTGCTGCCGCCATAATGACTCACAATGGCGACATATTGTGACGGTTCGGAGGGTAGGAAATCCGGTAAACTTGCCCAATTGGCCTAACATCCCGGCCGCAAGAAAGCAACGCGCCTGTAAAATCTACAGGCCACGGTTGTCACTTAACATCAGGCGACGCGTGTGTTTTTGTTCGCTGAGCTATCACATAAAAATCACTTATTACATCCCTTTTCGTTTTTTGCTGCAAAGACAGTGTTGTGACTGAACTGTATTCAGTCTTTATCTATCTGACTTGAGGAACCAACGTTCTATAAAAGCAGATATTTATGACTTAAAACCTTGAGGATAGCTTTAAACTCTGTGTATTAAGCAATAAGTTTTATTAGATAGTATCACAATAGTAAAACGAATTTACAATGGTGCCGATTTTGTTGTGTCACCGCTAAAGCTAAACTAACTTAAAAATTTTGGAATATTAGCTTATTTTTAGACAAATGGTATTCTGTTGTCACCGTAGTTCTAAAATTTCTTTCTAATTTGACAGTACTAAGACGGCGATAAATTGAATAGATAGTGATGT
>NJDC01000125.1:127246-180867 GCA_002245475.1 Calephelis virginiensis
TTTTTCCCAATCGCGCCAAAAAAAGTATAACTTCAATAACGAAAAATTTAGTTTTTCTCACAGCAACATATATACTAATTTCTTTATAAACAAAAGAAAATTTCAAGTCTGTAAGGAAAATATTTCAGATTTTATGGGCAATGTTATTAGAGATTTTTGAGTAATCTGAAGAGAAGCAAAGTGGTTTTAGGCGGTTTCTGTACTATGTTCGACAAAAGTTGGTTATCTTACAACAATCTCTATCAGCTATGATAGCAATAACATATACCAGCTGTAGCTAGTAGTTCTCAATAATTAAGTTGTTGATAAGCTTTATATTGGATATGTATGAGTAATAAAGTTGTTGATTATGCAGTTTGTTTACAGAAGTAGGCTACAATAAGACGCGGCAAGCGGCGGCATGGTAAGCTCAACTTTAGTTATATCTGCAGCTTCCGCATTTTCTTCAAAATCTTTGTTTGCTGTCGCTATATCAGTTTCAAACGAGAAAACTTTGGCATCCTCTTGTATGTATAATACTGTACTCGTTTTAAACTTTAACGATGAGATTTTTAATTGTGTAGTAGTAGCAGTAATAGATTTTTTGTAATTGCTGATCTTGGCATAAATGTTGTTGATGGTTTTAAACTTACATCAAGTGACCAATTGCAGACTAGGTTATGAACGGTTCTGTATTAGCAAGAATAGTTAAGGAATATATTGGCAGTGCAACTAAAACACCACTATCATTTTTAACAAGCAAAAATGAGTCTCCATTTTTATAGTACTTGTAATAATAGTAAAGCTATATTTGTCGTTTCCGCACTTCTATAATATTTCAAAAACTATTGAGTATCCCCCAGTTTTCTAAATTCCAATTTATCCTTATCTAAATTAAGTCTAGCATTCTCTTCACAACAGCGAATTAACGTGAGTTCGATTTAGACTTTAGACTATATAAAATGTGATTTGTCGAAATTATTTGTCTAGTATCCGCACATTTCGGTTCATCATCGAAATATGCGGATACTAGACAAATAATTAAAGATATAAAAAATGAAAAACAACCGTCTACACTCGTTCCCAAAAATACCGACAATCTAATGTTTTTTTTTTGTTTTATATTGTATCTTTGTTTTATATAACATACCTGTTTGATTAAAATAAAATTACAATTTGAAACAAGAAAACCTAAAAATAAAATTAAATACCAAAAATTTGTAATGTTTTATAAAGTTTTGTAATTATTTGATCGTTCTTTAAAACTAGGTTTTTGACGTGCATTTATTTACATATTTTATTAAAGTTCATTCATGCTTTTATCTATAATTATTTGTTTTGTATCCGCACATTTTAGTTGATCAAAAATCATAATGTAGTTGAATGTATTTGATATACAGCATTTTATATTTCTCAGTTTTATGTTTTAAAAGTAAGAGGGAATACATATTTCACTGTTTTTAAAGTATCAAACTTTCACACAATTGATTTTAAAAACTGGGTTTAGATATCTCAATTACATTTTAAAAGACGCCCTACTAGACATTTCACATGTAGAAAGAAGTTTATTCATCTAAATACCAAGTTTCAACAACTATAAGCACTATTATAGTTTAGGAATAAATCACTACGGTATATCTACTCACAGATGGACAATTGGACATGTCGAATCTACAAGGGTTCTTGTTTTGTCAAGAGGGGCGTTCCACTTGGCAGTTTGGCACTTTTGGCATTTGTCAAAAGAGCTTCAATCAAAAAAGTAAAAAAAGTGGCAAGAAAAAGTTGAGAGGTGTCAAGGGACACCCGGATGGAACGAAGTTCTCTCTTCCCCCCCCTCTCTCTCTCTCTCTCTCTCAATCTCTACTAATCTCTATCTCTATCTCTCCTATAGAGAGAGACAGACAAAGATAAAAAAAGAAATATAAAAAAATAATAAAAAAATAAACAAAAACAAACAAGAGCAATCCGCAAAGATTACAATAGCTTAACTATAGTAAAAAGAGTCGTGACAACTTTTCGTAAGAATTTTTTCCGTCTAGCCTCCTTTCACAATGCGCAATAAGGAACTTCGTTCCAAAAACTGTTTCTAACGTCACAAGTTGGTAGAATATGTTTGAATGCTTAAATAATTTTGTAACATCTTTGTGACATTCAAATTCCGCAAATAAGCATTTCTTTTCTTTCTTTTTTTCAACGTAATACTTATTTCGGCTGCGTTCAACCTGAGCCTTCAATCAACGATTTAAGTTTCAGTTTTAATTCACAAGCGTAATTTTTTTAAGTAAGTTTAGTGAAAGCGCCTTTGCCATACATTTTAATAATCAAATTTGCTTGCGTACATCAGTGCGTCTTCTGTAGGTACTATTAATTGTTCTGTGGTTCAGCTACGGTACCCTGAAAATCCGTTTTCAATAATTTAAGCGACCGTTCACTGACCCCTCGACCAGCAGGGAGTTCAAATTTGTAACTAAATTTAACATTATATTTTAACAGAGACATCCAAGTGAAAGTACACTTAAATACTTTCGCAACAATACTAAAGTAATTGGACAGAAATGCCACCTGGGGCGAAGTTCGTTTGTTAACTTCTTTATGGATTATGGTCGAGTATTTAGCTGAATAAAAATATTTATAATTAAATATCGTCACGAAAATTTTCCCCGACAATTTGACAGAGGTGTAACTAGTGACGGTTAGCCTAGGTTTTTAGATTTTAGTAGCTGAAGCCCTTAACGTCAGCCGACATTTGACTATTCTTTCAGTAAAATATATAGAAGAATACCTATACTTTAAAGTCCGATCAAAATTGGTCCAGTAGTTTTCTCGCCATGAGGCGAAATCAAATAAATAGAAAAATTGATAGACATACGAAAAATGGACAAAAAGAGGAGCCTAAGAAGAGAAATCTAAAGAAAAAGTATGTTAGGTAAGATTTTTTGTTAAAAATAAATTAAAACTAACAATTTATTATAAATGCTTAGCCGAAAATGTAAAGTTCTTTGCAAATGTTTGTTTTAGAATTTGTAACAGTTTTGGTTTTTGTATTGCTTGCAGTTTTAGTTTTAAAAAAAATGCACATTCCTAGAGTTTCTTTTACCTAATTTTATGAAATTACCAAAAGTAAATTCGAAGACAATGGTGATGATTCTGCTGTTCACAAACTAAACTTATTTTGAGATGCATGCTATATTTTTCAAATTGAACAAAAACAAAAGAGATGGAACATGAATTAAGACATAATTATCCCTGGACAACTCACACAAATAGAATCTAGCCCCAAAGTAAACAAATTATATGCTTGCAAATTATACATAGAAATAATTAAATAGATACCAGAATAAATTGAATAAACAACCAGACTCGGAAATGCAGACATCTAAATGTTCATCACACAAATGTCTGCCTCCGTCGGGAATCAAAGCCGAGCCTCGCGGTAAGTCGATGTGGTTAGGCGTATACGCTAGCCACTCGACCAACGAGGCGGTCAAACATGGAGGCGGTTAGTCCGGATGTTTTTAATCAGCTTTTTCCGAGTGTTAGAAAACGTCTGTAGAAATGTCGTAGACAGACTAATCTGACAGCACTAAAAGTGTTTTGTCACTTTCTATTACTTTATTTTAAATTAGACAGCGATAATTTAAAATTAGGGTCGTTTCGTCAGTTCGCGTCCATTTAGTGGAGTTTGTAGGTGTGACGTAAAATATAAAAATGTTCTAAATCTTGTTTTGAATTAATAATACACTACATTCGTAGTATAGTCTATTTTAGGATGAAACTAAGTTTTAGCCAAAATGTCTAGTGATTCTTTTTTAGTAATTAAAATAACCAATATAAGGCAATTTCACCAGTTCGCGTCCACAAAATCCAGATCGAGTTTACCAACTTACAAAGGAGTTAAAAAGTTTCGGTTTTAACTATTTCTTTAAAACCACATGAGTTGCCAGAGAATATTGAGTACCAAGCTTCCTTCACGTGCATTGCTTTTTTCATACGAAGAAGCTAGTTGTGGGGACTGTGGTGGCAAGAGTTGGCCCTTAAATTGGCCATGGAATGTCAACTTAGGTCTCCCCGGGTAACTAAGTACATCTATCCACTTTCGCAATGTATGTCTGTACTGTCAATCTTTCACCTGCCATTCTTACAACATGAACGAACCAACGGAACATGCCCTTACTCATTATTGTGACAATATTTTTTAAAACACATTCTCTGATCTCACTGTTTTGACAGTTCTAGGACACATTTCTCGAAGCGCTCTCATTTTTCATATTTTCCAAAATACCCAACTCTCTTTTCCTGTAACGTTGGGATAAGCACAGAATGTAAAGTGTATCGACTCCTTAAAACCTCGCGTTGAAGTAGTTTATCCGACGCTCCGTTTACATTATTTCAGTAAACACTCTCCTTTTTCTCTCTTAATTTAATATACTACCCATCTCTGCTAAAAGTATTATTGGGATAAACAAACCCATTTATTTGTTCCAGTTCTACTAAAACTCTTGAATACATTCTGGCTACATCATTTTTATATGCTATATTGGTTTCATTTGCATTCAAAATGTATGCCTTTTCGTCATTCATGAACATCATTAGTCTTTGCAGCACAGATGATCTAGAGCTCAAAATTACATCATCGATTGTTTATAACAGGCCGGTTAAAACTAGGTCGTATAATTTTTTTCTCGCTTCCACAATATCTTAAATTTAGAATACAAACATTAAAAAATCTTTAAAAGATTTGATTAGATCTGCAGGTAATAAATTTCATTTAGAGATTTCACATCGAACACATCCATTTTACAAAAATTTTTAGTTTCCTTTAATTTTTTTCTAACTTTTTATACCTATCGTGTTCTCTATTTCGTTCTTGATATGCTTTTTATCTTTATTATTTTCTAATGAAAACTTTTGAACATGTGCCCGGTTGGCAATAGGTTTGCCACCTATCGAATTGTAGGACTAAGTCACTAAACTAACCTAAGATAGGTTAATTGTGGGTGTCCTAGTTGTACCTTTGTCAACTCCTTTGGGGATACGAGCCTAAATCTAATATATACTTGCCTTTATATAGTTAAAATTTATAATACAGCATTTATTTAATAAATTTATAATAAGTGAAAGAAGGCAGAAACGTTTCAAGGTGCTTGTTTCTTTCCGGAGCGGTGGTAGGTAGGTAGTCCCGATGGGATGATGCAAAGCACTCTACAGACTACCAGCTGCTTATGACTATCTGATTTAATTTTATAAAACAGTTAATTAAGATTTAGTATTTAAATTAACAAATGGACGCAAATTCTTCCATCCAATCCAATTAGCGTCCAGGTAAATTTCGACATTTATATCTTTATTTATTACCATAATTATGTGGACGCAAATTGGCAATTTTGATAAGCATAGTAATAATGTTAAAAATAAATTTAAACCCCATCCTTATAGCATATTTCTTTATATTAAAATAAAGGATCAAGCTAGAGACAATAAGATGAACTCGCGTCTACCATGGACGCAAACAGGCTGATTCATAAAACTATCATTATTTTTATTCTTTTATTCACTTTCAAGGTCTAGGAACAAATGCAATCTCTAAATAAACTTAAAACATTGAAAAATTACGCACGAGACGCGCGCTGGTTCACTATTTTTTTACTAAAATTATAGATAATACATAACTTTTTTTGTACAGCTAAGATTAATTATTTTTTTTAACAGGAAAATTTATGCAAACGGTTCTTTTGTCTGTGTATGTGTGTTTCTAATATATTGTATATTAGGCAGAAACGACTTTTCATTTCCCTAGTTCGTTAGTACACTTATTTTTAAAGATTTTTAAACTGTGTCCGCGAAATGGGCGCAAACAGGCAAACTTACCCTAGTGAGTGCGCAACAAAGTTACCACCATTTCCAAGTAAAAGTTCACCTTGTCCACTCTTACTTGTGCATTAAAGTATTCAAATAATAGTAATGTGGAATTTCATAATTTTAATACAAAATAATCAACTTTAATTTCACTTTGACGTCGCGATTTGATTTTTTTTCCAAAAATAAACAATATGTGTTGGTTATTGGTTGAGTAATCTCATAAAAAACATACAAAAAACACTTCACAAGATTTTCCGCTGGTAGTGATTGTAGCAACTTGCCCGGGCATGGATCCACTGCCTTACCTATTCTTGCCGCCGTAATCACAGTATCATGTTCCGGTGAAGAGGATAAGGTAACCGATAGACTTGCACAATTGGCCTAACATGTTGACCACTAGGCCGCTGACACAATAACAAATCAATGGTGTCTATAGGCCACTGTTATTTCTCACCATCAGAATAGTCATATATTTGTTAGCTATCACATAAAAAAACTTACATTTGAATTGATAACCCCTTCCTTTTTGGGATCAGTAAAAATACGCAGCACAGGCTTTTTTTTTTCGAAATGACTACTGTTGTGTACGTCTAATGACTTTTACAACGTCACCGAGCTAAGGGCAGCACAGGCTCTAATTTAAAATTGTTAAATACTGAATGTAACATCGGCACTAATATTTCCGATGACGAGGCAAATTGTATGCAATTATATGGTGTACGGAGACGCATCCATCATGGAACTCGACATGATTGATGAGCGCTAATTGACTATGACTAATGGGCCAGGTATGAATTAATCTATCGTTTCTTAATTCACGTCGTTTTAAGTAATTAACCAAAATATAAAAAAAATCTATACGCCTACTCGCCAAGTTTTAGAGACCAATGTTTTGGAAGATGTATCATCAGTGTAATACCTTAAGCCACAGAATAAATGACTTTTGACTATATTGACTGTATTAAACATAGATATTATTATTATTATATAATTTACTAGCGGCCCGCCCCAGCTTCGCACGGTTATGATATATACATATAAACATTCCTCTTTAATTACTTGATCTATTAAAAAACTGCATCAAAATCCGTTGCGTAGTTTTAAATATTTAAGCATACAAAAGGACATAGGGACACAGGAAGCGACTTTGTTTTATACTATGTAGTGACATTATCACTACTGTATTAAACATAGAGATTATTAAAAGCAAAACAACACTTCGATTTCAATAGTTATATCATCTAAGTACACAAATATTGGTTATTTTTTCCATTTCCCTGGTCCATCGTCAGAACTAAAACTGGAAGCAATGATAACACTTCGGAAGTTAAGATTTTTTAAAATCGGTACACTTTTGACAGTGAAGTCCATTAACAAACAAAAAAAGTAAAATTCGGTTAAAAATAAGTGTTTTTTGAAAAATGGTTTCCTGTATTTCTATGTAATAGGAAAGAAAACATGACTCGCTGACCATATAAAAGGTCGTTGTAGTTATGGTACTAATATAGATAAGTCGTAAAACTCTATTACCTAATCTAGGTAACTAAATTAACAAATCAAATAATTTGTCTAAATTAATAAAAATTTTAAATTTACTAGATTACTTTTGATATCAACTGAGATAAATAGATCATTCCTGTAGCACGTGATAGGGTTGTTATATCCCTACATCTAGCACGTAGATATAGCAATAAAAAAATCAGTTACCTTTCAAATGTGTCTTTTGAGCTTTCACTAGCTTTTGATAGTCTTCTTTCTCGTCTTCCACTAGCTTCTTCACTGGGGGTCTTTTCTGGGGGTAGTTTCAGCTCCTTATCTGTTTTACTGCCCGACCTCGAATGCTTGTCTTCGTCGTCTTTACGGAGGAGATTTACGGGCGAAACGCTGCCCGACTTGTCACTTCGTTTCATCTCCATATTACTACGGCAGGAGTTGGTGTCATCATTACAGTTGTGATCTGAAAAGAGATATTTTTCGAGATAAGAGCAATGATTTCTCTATATTTCAGGTTAAGTCTGACGCGGGACCGCTAGACCATAGAGGTGATTTCTTAAAGATATATTATGTAAAGTTGATAAGAAATATGGTTGATCTTGTGGTATTTTCCCCCTGTGGTGGCCGTGTTGGTGTTGACTACATGAGGTCTTGGCTTCAAATCTCGGGTCGGGCACATTAATTTTTTTTATTATCTTACACAAACGATTGGAGTATATTCGCTAATCGTTCCCCCGTGTTGGTCCGGGCCCCTTTGCAGAATAGAACATCTGCCTTCCTTGCCAGGCATCTCGTAATAGGCGAGCATAGGCTTACCGTCACTAACACCGTGACATCTGACTAGGTGGTAGAGTTTCGCAGCGACTCGAATGGATTGGTACCACCGCCTTACCTATTCCTGCCGCCATAACGTCATGACGTGTTCCGGTTCGGAGGGTAAGGTAGCCGGTAAACTTACTTTTGCTCGAGGCCTAACATCCCGGCCTCAGGTTGGCAACGCACCATTACCACCTTTGGTGTCTCTAGGCGGCGTGAATTTCTTACCTTCAGGAAATACGTCCGCTTGTTTGCCTTACTATATCAAAAAAAAAATCGTTGGTAATCTGGTTGTAGCTCTGTTATATTAATATATATGTATAATATACTATCCGACAGGGCGAACTTCGTATATCTTTACATTAATGGCTACTAACAGTAAATAAAAACTTTCTCCTAATAATAACCATCATAAATATAGATGAGTGACTTTAGAGGTACGGACGTGAAGATACCTACTTATGGATGGTATTTGTAAAAAACACTTTTTCTAATCAATTTGTTCTATGTGATCAAGCAAAAGTATTTGCAGTGGGTCAAAATGACAGATAAGTGGTTAAATATATTGTTGTTTTCAAGGAAAAGACTATGTTTCAGTAAAATTCTATACTATAATAACTCTTTATTTTTGAAAAAAAACAGAGAAATTATCACTACATAGTACCAATATCATCACATAGTACGTAGGTCACACTATAAGTTTAGCGTAACTTAAAAAACAACATGTGACCAAAATGTTATGTTTATTGCATTTCAAAATACTCTCCTTTATATTTTAAACATTTTTTCATGCGATCGAACCATTTTTTAAAACAGGAGGACCACAGATCTGAAGGCATGTTTTCTACATGCTGATTGAACGCTATCACTGTCTCTTCGGAGTTGGTAAAAGTAAAACCTCTCATCAAATCTTTGATTTTGGGAAAAACAAAAAAATCACAGGGTACTAGGTCGGGGCTATGCGCAGGATGAGTCACGAGATTAACTTTTTCGGAAGCTAAAAATTACTTTGTTTTGTTGGCCCTGTGTGAAGAAGCGTTATCATGATGTAGAATAATGCGGCTTCTGGGTCGTCTTTCGCGAACTTTTTCTAACACCCCGGGTTAACAAATGGTAGAATACCACTCGGCATCAACACTCTTTTGATCGTCAAGTGGAGTTGTATATATGGGACCCGTAACTGAGAAAATCATTTTTTACCAACATTTCTCGCCTGTCTCTCTTTTGTTGGCCTGTTCTCATTTTCAAACACATGGGTGTTGTGAATGGTCACAAGATTTTTCTATTTTTTTGGGTTTAAAACGATGAATCTACGTTTCTTTTCCTGTGACAATGTCATAAACAGCATTAGAATGTCTGTGGTCGTACTTCAGTAGCACCTGTGAGCACCATTCCACGCGAGCCCGATTCTGCTCCGCTGACAGTTCATGAGGGATCCAACGACAACAAAGTTTCCAAACTTTAAATTCTTCGTGTAAAATTTACTGAATTTGGCTCTTACCAATCTCCAATAGTCCTCGAATTGTCTCATAGGTCATCCTGGGGTTTTCTTCAATTAACCGCTTAACAGTAGCCACATTATTTTCGTTGACGACAGTTGAAGGCCGCCCTTTACGAAATTCGTCGTGTAAAGAAACTCGACCTCCCTCAAATTCAACAAACCATCGCCTCACGGTGCTCATAAAGGTGCTTCTCCCATTTCAAAGACGAGCGGCACAGTCTTACAGAGTAAGAGAACTTTTAGAATCATAAAAAATCATCGCCCTAAAATCTTTTCGACTTAGTTCCATTTTCATTGCGTACGTAGAACTTTGATGTGTGATAAAAAACTATTGACTATTTATTTCCCGTAATTGTTTTTTTTATAACTAAGAAGGTTACGTTTTAAAAATATAACATTCTAAATTCAAATAGTTCCGATTAGCTAGAAGTGCAAATCTTTTAGTGTGTCCCATGTATAAAACAAAGTCGTTTTCTCTGTCCCTATGTTCCTTTGTATGCTTAAATCTTTAAAACAGCGCAACGGACTTTGACGCGGTTTTTTTAAATAGATAAAGTGGTTAAAGAGGAAGGTATACGTATATTTTATACCCGTGCAAAGCAGTGGCGGACCGCTAGTATGAAATAAAACTTAAACAATAAAATACACTAAGGCAGCCTTTTCGTCAATCCTATTCAATCCTAATTCTTGCAAAAGGTTCAAAGTTTTGTTATAAATAAACAAGCTTCAAGACCAAATGCCATCAGGTTCTAACTTCAAGAAGTTAGCTCGGTTGTTAGCCCTAAAGGGCTCACGCAAATGTTACAGTTTCAGAAGAGGTACCATAAGAAATACTAAGATTAATTGTTTTCTTAGTGTAATGTAATTACTATTAATAAACTTTGGCTCTTGCTATTATCATTTTTTGGTGAATTCAACTTCTAATTGCTACTAGCTTTACCTTGTTTTTAACACGGTTAAAAAAAAGAGAAGGTAGGTAGGGAAAAAGGTCAGCCGGTATCTTTTTATGTAAGACACCGATTTAGCAGAGGTTTCTGAACCGAATTACGTAATTCTTTTTTTGTTTAATGCGGAGTAGTTTCAAATTTGTCCCATAGAAATTTGATTCAGGTAGGCCCATTACTTTTTATTTTATGAGAATTTGTTTATCTACTGCGCCTATCCCGATGTCTATTTTTACTAAATTAAATTATATGAGCAATAAAGTAAAAAGTATTAAATAAAAAATATAACTACGTTAAAAAAACCGACTTCGAAACTAGAAAGTAAAAAATAGTAAAGGTTTAATATTATTTATATGCTACGTATTATTTATATGTGCTATTTACTCATAGGTCTGAAGTCGGTGCCAAGCAGGGTTGCCAACTAGGATTTTGAAATAGACGTAGGCCAGATCTCAAAATTACGTAGATTTGGTCAAAGATAGAAATGAAAAGTTCGTATATCTACGTATTTTTTTAAGTACACTTTTAAAAGCTCGATCTCTATGAACGTCACGAATCATTTAACGTGATTGTCATTAATATGAACATACCGGGTTATATTTTCACAACCACAACTGTAATTTTTTTGTCATTTATCATCACAGACTACTTTGATATACTACGTATCATCCTAATCTTGATATTGATATTACTCCAAATTCTTCCAAAGTCTTAATAGATTTTTAGGCTTCCTATTGCAGGAATACAAGCTCTTCTTTGTTAATTTTTTTTCTTTTTCTGTTTCTTTTTATATCGACATCCAAAAATGTTTTTTTTTTATGTTTTAATATGTTTTTTTTATAGCAACATCTGGCCATTACTGAAATTACATTTTGCATTCGATTTAGTTATTTAGTATGGATTAATTTTGTAGTTTTAATTTTTTTTTATTTAAAATTAGAAGCAACTCATAATAGAAAGTCATATCAGGGTCTTGGTTTAGCGTTAACTGAATACAGACACACTTACACATTACAATTTAATACTTCATATTGATACTTTAATTGAATAAAACTGCACAAAATGCAATCACAATTGATTAATTTTACTTAATAATATGTAGGTACATTAAATTCCGTAATTATCAAAAACGGCATACGACCATATATTTTCTCGTTAATTTTCTATTGTATATAAAGCGTGATATTTTGGTTGTTTCTTTAGACTGTACGTAATTTATTTTAAATAAATTTAAAAAAATAGAAAGGAATGAAGCAAGTGTTTTATATAAAGAGTTTTATGGTTAGTTTACGGTATAGATAAGTTTATTAATATGTTCAATATTTTTACACTCATTTCCAATATATTTTCTCGAAAATAGCGAAATAAGGAAAAAAAAATTTACAGTAAAGTGTTACTAAATACCTAATTCTTAAACTTTGATAGAAATTACGTAGATTATGAACTGAAGTACGTAGATACGCAGAAACGGCCTTAAATAAGTAGAACTACGTAAAAATACGTAGAGTTGGCAATACTGGTGCCAAGCCAATTTAGTACTTATTTTATACTTTTTGATTTTGAAGTAAATTTTTTTAACGTAGTTATTTTTATGTTGTGGCAATATCGGTGCTAGTTATTGTCATCTTTTGAATCGGACGGTAAAATAGTAGGAAAATTTACTTATGTACATAACATCCCGGTATCAGTTTGGCAGCAAATCACTGACTTCTTTGGTGACTATCAAATTTAAGTTTGCATTAAAACTTAAAACACATTTTAGTTATAACATAAGTAATGTAAATAAACTGGCTGGGCCAAGAGACTCCTCTCCTAATTATGATATTTTTTCATATTTACGTTTTCGTAACATAAAACACACATACACACACACACACACACACACACACACACACACACACACACAAACACACACACACATCCACACACCCACACACTCACACACCCACACAAACACACACACACACATACACGCACACAATGAGAGAGAGAGAGAGAGAGAGAGAGAGACAGAGAAGGAGAGAGACTTCCAGGTTACATAACCCTTTTTTCAATCAGGACTTAATAAAATAACTAATTCATTCTGCGGTCACGGAATTGTAGCGTTGATTTTAATGACCTTATGCAATGTTCCTTTACTGTTAACAAACGTGTCCATTTTTTTTTCTTCCAAAGAAAGTATCTTCACGCCCATATACCCGACGATGTAGCAGAGGTACAACCAGGGCACCCACGACTAGCTGAAGACATAAGTCTCACAATGTGATAGGCCCATCGCCAACCGGGCATTTTTTTTTATTAGAAAATTGGAAAAACCAGCCTTTTATTTTTGTTGCCCGACCCGGAATTCGAACCCGGGACCTCATGAAGTCAAATTCAACACCTGATTTTCTTCCAATCTCAAAAATAAATAATTTGAGCGCTCTCAAACGGCAAAAAACTCAACTTAAATTTTAATTTTATGTTGTGTTCCCACTAACCATTGAATATTTTCTTCGATTTCTCTAGAATATTCAAACTTCGAAAAAAATCTAGTTCACGAGTGAATATCAACTAATACATAAAAAAACAGTCGTCAACCATTTGAACTCCTTTGTTTTTACTTTCTTTAAAATCAGGCATGACTTAATGTGGAGGTAGCACGTCGTAGCATCACAGTTACAAAGTGCTACGGGCATTTTGTAGCAATTTAGGCCTTCAGCATACACATACACATGGAAATCAAAATACTGTGTTCACTCAGATTACATAACCTTTTGTACAACTTTTTAAGTTTTAAAGCTTATGCACGTTTTTTGTGTACAATAAATGATTAAATAAAAATAAATAAATTATATACTAGCTGACACGTCAGACGTTGTCCTATTTTACTATAAACATTGAAGTGAAATAAACTTTTTTGACACTTTCACACTTTTTTGAAATTAACACAAACAAAAAAAAAGATGACGGAAGTCGTCCCAATTGTTCACGTGAGATTCAATGGCCGAAGGAAATAAATAATCATTTTTATATGTAAAAGATTACATTCGCTTTATTATCATTGTGCCTATTTAATACTTAGTAATATTGTATTACTTTTTGTGATTAAAAGCTATTGTAATCACTGTTATTAATTATGTTTCTTTATATCATTCCCAAGTAAGTATAGATTTATCATACATATTGGCCACAATACTCTGACGCACATATGGTATATCTACGGAGTCAATAAGCAGGGCTCTTTGCATAGCTACACGTGTAAAAAAACGCAGTATTTGGAAGCAATATAGATTGCTACGCACGATGGCTACGCACTCAAAACATCCGTTGTAGACAGGCTGTTACTATCAGGAAAGCAGAGTATAAATTACCAAAACATCCTTTGTAGACAGGCTGTTACCATCAGGAAAGTCTATTATTCATTACCAAAACATCCTTTGTAGACAGGCTGTTACCATCAGGAAAGCCGAGTATTAATTACCATAATCGAAAAATAATTTCTAAATCATTATAACTAGCCGAAACGGCGATCTCTATATCGGTTGACATAAACTGCTATTAGCAGTTTATGGAAAAGTTATAAGTATTGTTTTTCTTCAATTTTCACGGTTTTCCTCCTCACAAAAATCTTGTACTGATAATAACGATATAAATTAAAAAACGAATAAACAAAATTTTACAGCAATTAGACGTGATACCACGACAGTGGGAATCGGAGCTTCATTTTTGTATATGACGGGGAAAGAACCTCCGTAGTGTTTTTAAAAAGTGTAACGCCAGCATTGTTAAAGCTACAATTGTCGTTTCCATGATGATGACTCATTTTGTGTCTTCTCAAAAAAACTTCACAAGCACTTTTAAACTCCATTTATTTAAAGTTTAACGGGCAGCGTCACAACGTCCCAGAGAGGTCCGTACTGTGCGGCGATCAGCGTGTGAATGCCTTATTGTTTTTTTTTTAATGACTAACTTGTTGCTAACCTCGCGGTTCTTACAACTTAACTGTTACCTACAACGGCAGCAACAAGGACTGTCTCCCGGGAGACCGTACCTCGACTTGGTGCTGAGTTCTGTTTACTGGGTGGATTTGATGGAAGAATATTGGCGGCTCGTCGCTCGGTGTTAGGCGCCGGGCGCAAGAGAGGTCTTCGTCGCCGAGACCGGCGGCGACGGTGTAATGTGATGTTATTGTGTTGTGAGTTAGGGAGTTCGGGTTGGGAGTTGGGAGTATAGCGTTTGCCGCGGTTACTGGGTCCGGAGGATCCGATAACACGTGGCGGGGTCTTCTATGGTTGGGCGGATGCCTTATCGCCTACAGCACCGTATTTATAGGGCTCGGCGCACGTGTTTACAAGTTGTTAGGCTAAGTATTGAAATAACAATTAAAAACCTTAATTTTACATCGTAACAAATTCAAAGTAATCAACTAAGAGTTAGTTCATAACTAATTTTTAGGACAGTCAAATTATTTAATTTAATTATTCTAGTTTGTCAGATAAACTAATGTAGTTGCGCCGATATATACATACATAGATTACATGAAAATCCAAACTATTTCAAATTCAAATTTCAGTAAATTTTTGTTTGTAAGAAATCATGATAAAGAGCTAAAACTAATATTTCTAAAACACGTATCTTTAGAAATTTTGTTTACTTTATGAAACAATAAAACCTGCTTATCTTTATTACGCAGCTTGTCCTGGCTTTGTAACATACTCCACGGCCAGCTGAACAATAATCTTAGATAATGGAAATGTAGCGTTGTAACAGCAAATATAGGTCAGGAGCCGACCCAACAGCTCATTCAGCATTCACGCTCACTGTCTGCGACACTACACGCATTGTACGAATGTTTCAGGAATGAGTCCAATAGCATTGTATTAATTTAGTTCGAAACAGTATTGTTATATAGTAAAACAATTAAAATTATAGAAAATAAGAACATGCTTGGTATTGGGAAGACTAATGACTTGGCCTCTGTGGTCTAGCGGTCCGCGTGTTGGACTTGACTGCATGAGGTCCCGGGTTCGAATCCCGGGTCGGCCAACAAAAAGAAAATTGGATTTTTCCAATTTTCTAATAAAAAAATGTTGGTCGGGATTGGAATTGTGCCCGGTTGGCGATAGGCTTGCCACCTATCACATTGTGGGACTTAGTATCTTCGGCTAGTCGTGGGTGCCTTGGTTGTACCTCTGTTTTAATTATACGTTTTTGGAGGTGAACATCTCATTATTCGATGGAGCCGGCTGCACGCACCAAAAATGCGTTACCTCGCTCTGAGGTGTACCATTTAAGGCTTGAAGTGCAAGCGAGAGCGCGGAACGAGCGACAAAGAGGCACAATCGGCCTCCGTTCTTATGACGTTGTCACGTTCAGTTATCGTCAGTAAACTGACTAAAGAAAACCGCTTTTTTCCTTATATTATATCAATTAGTATTAAATAAACTTTGCGACATATGTATACTCATACCTATCAAATAAACATAAAAAGTATAAAAATCAGTTTTTTTTATAGAAGAGGAGGCAAACGAGCAAGTGGGTCACCTGATGGAAAGTGATCACCTCCGCCCACGGACATCCGCAACACCAGGAGTATCACAGATGCGTTTTTGAGAAGAATGTGTCCAAATCAAATTTTTATTCGACGTACAACTCTTGTCATCGTCACATTATACAGACTTAGATATAAAACAATTATAATATACTAGCGGCCCGGTATGTGCTTCGCTACGTGTATGAAAGACATAACACAACAAAACAAATAAAGAAAGAAACAACTGAAAAAGTTTCAATATGACAGCACAATCCCCATCTGAAAAAAGTTTCAATTTGACTAATCTACTAAATAGTCCGAACAAAGCCTAAACATTTGGTTTGGATAGATGAGCCCGTTCAAGAGTTATAATATTACAACGAAAAGTGGCATTGATTTTTATATATTACTAGCCGACCCAGCAAACTTAGTATCGCTTGACATTAATGCTTCGATAGTACCGCAGCCTGCCGGACAAAATGTAAAACATTCCAAAATCAACGACTACTTACAAATAAAAAAAAAAAATAAAAAAACCCTTTCCAGTTGACCAAATTATAAATCTAAACCATTCTCGAATTCCCTTGAAAACACACAAAAAGTTTCATCAACATTTCAGTTCAGTGACAAACACACGAACACAAGAATTATATATATAAAGATATAGATGTATTTAGCATTATAAGATATTGACATTTTTCATAGAGACGGTTTTTGTTATGAAACTTGCAAAATCCTTACAGTAACTATATACTTAACCCGGCAAACGTTCTTTATTTATATAATATATCAATTAGCAATATGAATAAACGTTGCGACATATACTCATACCTATCATATAAACATAAAAAAATTAAGAATCAGTTAAGACGTTTGAAAGGAATGTGGCCATAAATATGTTGAACCATAATGACATCAGGACATTTTTACATATAAGTTCTATTTTATCACACATAAATAAATAATGCAGTTTAGTTAATATAAATAGAACATCAACAACTTAAAAAACAACGAGCGCAGGCAGAAGTGGCCAGTTATCTATAAATTAGCCAAAATTACCGTGATATGGTAGCCTGCATGGTACTACAAAGTGTTTTTTCCGTTATGTCTTGACAAATGCGTAAAAAAGGCGTTATGTTAACTAATTTCATCCCTTTTTACATAAGTTACAGTTACAAATATACTTTATTAAAATACCGGTTAAAATTATATGAATATAACTCTTTCTGTCAGCTAAACGATAAAATCTTGAGAATAATAGCGATGCAATTAATTTAAATAAAAATTCAGTTCCTTTCGTTTCAGTAAAGATATTAATGTATCTCTGCTTCTTTTTAAACATCAGCAAGAAGAAGGAAATGAGGATAATCCCTATATAAGTATTTCTATTTACTTTTGTAAAATATACTCCGCCAAACGGTCAACAATAATATTACTAACAATAACAGAATTGTTACTTAGACCACCATAATGTAGGTTAGGAGCTAACTCTGCAGCTCATTCAGTATTTATGCTTATTGTCTACGCGGGATACATTGTTTGCTAACTATTTGTATTTCAGAGGTATCTAAACATTGTAGCAAACTTTGAAATGTTTGAAAGCTTCTTGTGCAAAATTAAGGATTCAAACGTTCCAAATACGTCAATTTGTTCTCGCGTATATCTAAAACTCGTGTCCCAGTTTGGAGGGTAGAGTAGCCAGTTAACTTGCACAATAGGCATTATAAAACACTAGCTGTTGCCCACGGTGTTGCTCGCGTGGTTAATGGTCCCACAGGAACGGGTAAACTATCCTATGATTTTATCCAAATTACCTTCTATGTGTGTGCCCAAGAAAATCGGGTCAGCATTTTTTGCGTGAAGGTGTAACAAACAAACAAACATACAAACTTTCACATTTATAATATTAATAGGATTAATGTCCAAATTATCATTAATACTTTTGGGTTTTATGACAGTAACATTTCAAAATAACAAAAGGGAAACAAAATGTTCTAAGTTACTATATATTTTTTTATTTTTCCAGGAGTAGGATTGAACAAAAAACATAGACCCAGGAAAAGAATGGCAGCCATATTGGATTCCAAAAAAATACAAACCAAACTAGCGAAAACTTAATATTTATTTTTTGTTAATAATTGTAAATAAATTGTTAATATTATCGTTAATCCTATCATTTACATTCTTCATAAGATGGTTTACTTAAAAAATAAAATACCATTTCCCGTGACTAGATTACAACTATGCGATTAAAATCTTTCTCTACATTCCTGATTTTAAGTTATCTGGTCACTTTATACTGAGTGATGATGTGTATGTAATTTCTAAACTACAACAATGACTTGAAATACGGGACAATCTGTAAAATGCCCAAATAAACTGCCAATGAATGGCATCATTTCGTCAGAAGCCCAGTGTTGTAAGAAGTTAACTTGAGCCTGTTTGAAGCGTATATTTTTTAACTCTTTTGTTTAATCATATTTTCGAACTTGATCGGGTCCAATATTGTTAAAATCTAATTATGTAAATTGTGTTGTTACAGAGAAAGAAACTTAGGAAGTTGACGATGATAATGATGGTGTTGATATTGAATACCAACATTGGTTGGAGGACGAGACATCAAATGTCATGAACGAGTCTCAACAGCCAGTAACTGTCAATATCAACTGGTAAGTAGTTCGCCAATTCGGCTAGTTTAGGATAAAACAGTTTAAAAGTTTATGAGCACTGAACAGCCAAGTCAACTCAGCAAGTTGTGAATATTCGGGAAGTTGTCAGCGCCACACTGCTAGTGGAGTAAACAAAGTGAGTTATAGAGCGCTATGTACGGATTAACCCTAAGCACCAGCTTGTTTACTACGTTTGGAGTTTGGGAGTGTACCAGCTAGTCGAGTACAGTGCTTGTACGTTAATTTTATGTTTTTTTTATAATATTGGAAGGCAAACAAGCAGACTGATTTCCTGATGGAAAGAAATTCACGCCGCCTAGAGATACCAAAGGTGGTAATGGTGCGTTGCCTACCTGAGGCCGGCCGGGAGGTTAGTTTAAAGTAAGTTTACCGGCTACCTTACTCTCTGAACCGGAACACGTCATGACGTTGTGGCGGCAGGAATAGGTAAGGCGGAGGTAAGCCTGTACTCGCCTTTTACGAGCTGCCTGGCAGGAAGGCAGATGGTCTATTCTGCAAGGAGCCCGGACCAACACGGGGAAACTTTAAGCGTGAAAACCTTGTGTTTTTATTTTGATTATGTATCTTCACGTCCATATCCCCGAAGAAGGCAGGGGTACAACCAGGGCACCCACGACTAGCCGAAGACACTAAGTCCCACAATGTGATAGGTGGTACATACTGGGCACAACTGGGCATATATCCGATTCCGAGAAACATTATTATATTAGAAAATTGGAAAACCCGAATTTTCTTTTTTGTTGCTCGACCCGGGATTCGAACCCGAGACCTCATGCAGTCAAGTCCAACAACTGAACCGCTAGACCACAGAGGTGACAATACTAGTCACACGTTATAACTGCTGAATCACTTTAACCAATGCGATTGCGACAAAATATAAAAACTACGATTTTCGATATCGAACTTTGTAGAACTTTTCTTGAATTTAATATTATTATTTAATGTTGAATGTACAAAAGCAGCTTTACTGTAAAGAGTAGTATATACAGAATAATCATAACAAACACGTCCCCAGATGTATAATAAGAGACATATACGTGACTTCAATTTGAAGGTTCAAATATTACATAATTCCTGTTAAGATTAAGCATTCCAAGAACTGAAGGGTTTTTAAGTACGAAATCCTTTTATCAATGAGGCAAAACGTGGGTCACGTTCAAAGAGTGACATGTGTTTTTAGATTTTCGATATGAATAACAAATATTTGTTTATCAATGCAGATAAACTTATTTATCTTCATACTAAATCCTGTACGGGGTTTGCAGAGAGTGTTGAGATCATCTATCTTTCACTCTTTCCAAATGACCGAACCACAGAAGCATGCCCTTTTTAATTTTCACAGCAACACTTTCTTTTAAAGCCACTCTTTTAGGGATTTCATTGTTACGAATACGGTCAGCGAGTGATCAAATACCATAGATTTTTCGTAGGGTTCTTATTAAAAAAAATTGTATTCTGAGTTGCCCGACTGAAAAACGAATCTAAGACCTAAATAAAATAAAATCTATATATCAAAACGTTTTTTCATTGAAAAGAATATTTTAAACTAAAATCGTTGTGTATTATTAATATTTTTATTTAATTATACGGAATACTCACGATTTATAATGGTCAATACGGGTCCACGTTCTATACAACTAGGCCGAAATATTGACAAATAAAATAATAGTAGATCGTAAGTATCACGTATAAATAATTAAAAATGAAACAATATTGCTAAAAAGATGCTTGTAACTTTAAGTAACATAGACTTTAATTACTCAGGTGGGCAAGTATATCTCCCGAGTGCAATGATTAAAGCTTTTAGAACAGCGCTTCTGGCCTGGCCGACTGCCAGGAATTGCTAAAATACACAAAAATGCGATCTATCTACATTTTGCTTTTTATTACCAAAAATATTTTTAAGGAATGTAAATCTAGCACTAAGTAGATCTAGTCTCAACTAGTCTAGTGGTGCGGTGATGTTGACTAGATAAGGGTTCGGTCCCGGGTTGGGCAACTAAAACACTTTTTTTCCATTCTCTAATAAAACAACGTTGTTTGGGATTGGATACCTAAGTGTCCGGTTAACAAAATGTATATGGGAGCGCCTCGGAATCATTAGCTGCCTTTTGAAAAAAATAATCATAAAATCGAGACGTGGACATCAAATAATTAATGTTTTGCAGTTTTAATGCGAGTAACTTAATTTGTTGTATTAAATACATAATTGGAAGGTTCTTTATAAAGAAAATAATGAAAGTTTATGAATTTAGAAAATTTAACTAAAATTTGAACTAAATGATTAAACAATATGAAATCATACAATACAAATCAACAAAATAAAATATATTTTTTGCAAATATGGTATTAATTTAATATATCTAACAGCTCATTTAAAACTCAATTTTAATTCAATGTTCATATTTAGGATAGGATAACGTCTGTCGGGTCGCTTTAACAGTAAAAACATTTATACACTACTCATAGATACCTGCAATAGCAAATGTTGCAATGCCGGTCTTTAAACAATTTATTAATCCTCTTTAAAAAAATCAGGGGAAAAACCGTTCTAGAGAGGCCGGCTCAGAGTTTAGGTTAATATAAAGAAAGTGTGCGCGGAACGAACAGTTGTATAAGTCCAAGTATCAAAGTATTGTGAATGGAAACCTTCACTTACATCAGTCTTTCCCAAAGCGGGCGACAAGCCCCCTTTTGGGTGCTAGAAGCCTAGAGGAAGTGGTAAGGGTACCAGAAACATCGATTTTACTAAACTTTTCGTGAGACAAATATGTTAATTACCTCAATAATACGTGAAAAAATACGTGTGGACGTTATATGAAATAAGTACGAGAACCTTTGACTTAAATAATCGAACCATAATAAATAGTTCATCGGAACACTCCCCATTGTGCAAGCGATAGAGTATTCACACAGTGATCGAACCTCTCTCCGAGAATCGAGAAGTTCTAAGCTACTTGTTAGAATAGGGTTGTCGACGATTCGCCTTATATACTTAGTCCGGTACTGTACTTATAGTACTGTCACACAATTAAAACCTTATCAATTAAACATTCTTATCACAAAAATGTTTCTTAATTTGAATTTAGAATCTTTTATGAAAATAACTACGTATATTTTTTTCTAAATTGACGTATTATTTAATATGGAGTGAACGCTTAAAGAAGACCGTGGAAGACCGTATCGTAACAATAGGTGGTTAAAGAAATAGGTGATTATTATTTGACAGTAAATATGTGACTGAACTTATGACTTGACTAAGTATAGCTTGTTCGTAAAGTTTTACGAATTAATACGAATGTCATAAGATCAACTATACCTAATTGGTCATCACTGCCATGTCCCTATCCAGTGGGTAGGATATCCAGGTAAAAAGTCTATTGTAAAAAGTTTACCTTTCAACAAAGGTAACTTCGGAGAAGAGTTTGTTTTTCTTCTTCTGTTATTTATTACATTTATATTAAATTTACGGTCCAGACGGATGTAAACCAATATTTACAAGCGTCTAGAATCCTTACTACGCATTATATTCGACACCGTACTGTCACAGTCACAACAAACAATTATCGCCAGTGGTATCTACTGTTGACGTGTATCGCTTACTGTCTGGCGTATTTCTAAATTAGAGTAAATTGTACCTTCCGGCCTCATTAAAAATAGAAATTAGAATTTCAAATAAAAAAAAGTAACTTCACGAGAACGAACCCATGACGAAGATATCGAGCTCACAATGTAATAGGCGACAACCCTATCGCCAACCGGCCACTAATCCAAACCCGGGCAGTCAGGTTTTTTTAATTAAAAAAAAAACTCAATAAAAAACAATGATTTTCTTACACGTAGGATTTTTTTTTGTTAACTGCGCTCTGATATTTTAATGTAACGGCAATTGATATAAAATATCACATGCATCTGTCAAACCAAGTACATTTGCTGGTTGTAACGTTTTATAAACACAATGCTTTAAAACCCTAAACCCTAGTGATTTTAAGCAATGCCTTATATATTACGTATTAATCAATGTAAAATTTTGGTGATAAATAGAAAAAAATAATAATATATGAAAACAACATAATCTCCGTTTTCAAACTGTAAGGCAGGGTTTTTTTTCGATCACGATATCTATGTGAGCGATTTTTACCGAAAAAATCAACTCAATTTTTTTCGATAGACTGAAGAATAATGGGTTTTATTTCCGGATCACGGGAAAAATGAAATCCATGAACTGTAGTTTCTATTAAAATTGATTTTTGCATTGTTTTTGATTTATAGAGTACGATGAGTTTAATAGAAAAATACGATCGAGCTACCAGGAATGCAGTATGAATATTTATTTTATGGTTTTTGTCAATAAGCAGCTAAAACTGCCGACTTGTTGGTCGAGTGGCTAGCGTATACGCTTAACTACACCGACGAACCTCGAGGCTCGGGTTCGATTCTCGACGGGGGCAGGCATTTGTGTGATGAACATTTAGATGTCTGCGTTTCCGAGTTTGGGTGCTTATTAAATTTATTCTGGTATCTATTTAAGTATTTCTATTTATTAGTATTGTTGACAAACACCCATAACACAAGCATATAATTTGCTTACTTTGGGGTTAGATTCAATTTGTGTAACTTGTCCAGGAATATTTATTTATTTAAAATATGGGGAAAGCATATTTTTTTTTTGTTTTTGTTAAAAGGAAGCTTGTTTACTTCATATAAGATTTTGGATGGTAAGAAATAGACCTTTGGTTAAATTATTAATGGTAATTTCATTTTATACCAGTTTGTTTAATATATTATCTTCTAAACTGAAATATCTCACAATTTTCTTCGACAGAAAAATTATTGATTTATTTTAATCCTCTAATGCACTAAAATATATATGTACATTGTACAAACGCAAACTTAATTTAAGTATTTTCTCCTAGTTTCTCATGGATGGTAAAACATATGGGTGATTATGCCCAAAATTAGACAAGAGAAAAAAAAATAGTACAGATTCTGCTTTCAAATGTTTAGAAAATAGATAAAGATCCAAAAAAATAAGTTGGCCCAAACATGACATTGTTAATCGATGTCATACTTATATAAAATGCTGTTTGAAAGCCTTATTTATAAAAGAAGAAGAATATTAAAAAAATGTTGTAGAGTGAAAATACATTGTGGGTGTTATGTATTGTTTTGTTGGTGTTATGGTGTGGAAATACATTGAAACAAATATAGAATAAGCCTTTATTTTGCTAATTCCGCGTAAGCAGTGTTACTGTTGTGCCGCGAAGTCTTTCAAATGCCACAGAATGTGACAAACCTACCTAATGTTCCCACCGCCCCACCACCGCGACCAGACCACGAAAAAAGTAAGAGCACGAGAAACATTTTTCCTGTGTTGGTCCGGTCTTCTTTGCAGAATAGACCACCTGCCTTCCTGCCAGGCAGCTCATAAAAGGCTTACTGTCACTAACACCGTGACATCTGACTAGGTGGTAGAGTTTCGCAGCGACTCACCCGGAATAGTATCACCGCCTTACTTATTCCTGCCGCCATAACGTCTGTGCTTGCCATTGACGTGTTCCGGTTCTGAGAGTAAGGTAGCCGGTAAGCTTACTTTTGCTCGAGGCCTAACATCCCGGCATCAGGTTGGCCATGCGCCATTACCACCTTAGCTGTCTTTAGAAGTGAATTTTTTACCATCAGGAAATCCGTCAGCTTGTTTGCCTTCCAATGTCATAGAAACAGTGAACTTACCAAACTAGCTTCAGGGATAGTGATCAAATAATTTCTTTTGGTTTCACAATATAAGTAGTCTAGCTAACAAGGTGTGATGTAGGACAGCTCCGAGCTCCCGAGACAAGCGCCAGTGAATAATAAAATATATGAGGGGTAGCTTTTGGGGTTTGTAGGTCAGGCAAAGACATCGATTTGAGATTATTCAACCAAAATATGTTCGAACCTAAATCTAGACGCCTCGGAATAGGTTCATTTTATCTGGAAATGTACAGTCGGCGTTGTATGTGTCTGAGCATTTCTTTTTTATATATAAATTACACAAAGTAATCTAGCTTCAGAGCAAGCAAACTACATGCCTGTCTTTTAGGTATATTTTTAAATGAAGAAACACTTGTACTGTTTTACGAACCACTTATAATTTTTTTTAAAATAGCCTATTTTCGCTTATAACAGCGTCATCAGGGCTAAAACTTAAACTACAAGCGTTTCTTCATTTACAAATAGTTTTACCAAGCACCGACGATAGAAAATATCAATGAAACGATACTAATACATAGAAATACTAAAATAGACCCACAACTAATTTAATAAACACCTATACCCAGAAATGCAAACATCTAAATGTTCATTACACAAATGTCTGTTGTCGGGAATCGAACTCGAGCTTCGCGATTATTCAGTGGAGCGGCTTGTAGACACCACAGATGTTATAGGCTATAGATTTGTCGCAGCAGGTCTAATGTGCAAGTCTATTGCCTGCCCTACCCTCTGGACCGTAAGACAACATTATCATTATGGTGGCAGGAATAAGTAAGAGGCTGGATCCGTGCCCGTGCAAGTTGAACCAGTGGTCTTGTTGGTATTCATATTTTCACCAAGCACCGACGATACTAAATATCCAATATGACTTTTTGGTAGCCTATTCAACATATGTTCGTCTTCTGCCAGGCAAAAAGGCAAATGGCTTATTTATTAGACACAGGCGAAAAAACATTTTTATGAAATTTCGTTATGTATAAATGCATCAAAAGGATAAGATTAATAATTATTTATTATTATATTCATTCAGGTATTTTCACTTTTTTAAGCAAAACTTTTGTTTAAAGCCCTGATGATGCCGTAAAAGGTGAAACTGGCTGGCGGAAGTGTAACGTAAAGTAGTAAATAAAGAGCGTTGTGGAAAAATGCAAGAGTTAAGTTCAAAAAAGTGTGCATAATGGAATTCCACAATATAGATTCTACTTAGGTATTTAATTATACTATTGAATTTTTCCAGTAGTGAGTTTATGGTAGAGTTCTGTGACCCACTACATAATATATTGGCATCTACAACGTCAGTGCTCGCTGATCGCTCGATGGTGATACGGTTTCGAGGTTCTTGTAGCTTATAAATAAGCCTGACGCAGTTATGTAACAATTAATTTCTAGTTTGTATGATATAACGCATTTTAGAAATCCGTTTTCTTGTTTGTCTTCTATCTTATGTCTTTTTTCTTCTTTTATAAAATATTATTTTGGCCTTTGACATTGGGCTTTTAAATCATTTACCTATTGTGATCATATGATTAAGTTTCTACATACAGTCTAAACGAAAATACCAACTCTGTTCTTTAGTTCAATTTTTCTTACTTTTTGATGTAGTCATTTAATCAGTATGTCGATTAAAGGGCTTTTATAAAATATTATATTAAAATTTCACTTGAACAAAATAAAGTTCGTAGATGTTTTGAATATCGTTATTAGGTAAGCAGCTAAAAATATTTCGTTTGAAATTTACCGATTGAAAATAAAAAAGTTCTACCTTATTACTAGATATTCTTTTTTGGTTTTACTACAGTGCAAAACAATTGCAAAAAACAAATTTAACAACACAACGTTGCGGTTTTGCGGTTTAGCTAATTTAGAATAAAATTTATTTAGTTATAAATTGATCCCATGGTTGAACAAACATTTTATTAATTTATTATGTATTGTGTATTTATTAGGTATTTCTATATGATAACATTATTTGACATTATGCAAAATCAAAAAATATAAAAATCACACAGAGAGACAAAAATCATAAACGCGCATAACTTTGACGTAAACTTAGAAAATGCGGTAAAGTCACTATTGTGTGTATGTTACCAGAAGTTTATAAGTTTAAATGTCTATGTGTGTGCGTACGTGTCTGTCTGTGGAATCATAACTACAAAACGAATCGAATAAGGTCGATGCTGAATTTAATTTTTGAAAGCGGAAGTGGTGTAGATGGTGCTTAGTTCCATTTCGTTAGGATATGGGTATGAGGGTTATTAAACTTTGTAATTTTATGATTATTTTATGGATCAAACCATATGAGTCGTAAAGCTTCCAACGCGAAGAAAAGGTTTCCGATCTAAAAATTTAAAGTTTCAATTTTAAACTCTTAACAACTCTTGACTTTGTTGAACATATTACAATGAAAAACTGTTAAAGTTTGCAAAACTTCCATACAAAAGTAAAACAATGTAAAGTTTCCAGAATACGACAGAATATTAAACTTTAAGTCACATTTTAACTCTAGAAGTGGTCATTTTGCATAGTAATTCCGCCGAGGTCAGATTTTTATGACATCAAATACTATGCATATTTGCCCATGTGAAACCCAGACATATTTTTTATTTTTATTTTATCACATCAACAAAATTCACAGCACGAGTAGTAGAGTAAACTTAATCTAACAAATGCATTAAACATAGGCCAATTAAGGATTTTCATTTTGTATTCCATACAGTTTGCTATTGTTTAGCGGGAGAATAACGCAGTAATATGTTAGAAACAAAAAAAAGTTGTGTTATGTTAGAAACAAAAAAATCAATAACTATTATACATATTTTTATTACATATAAAAAGTAAGCAAAAAAATAATAATGTCATTACTAATATGCATGCAAATAACCACAACAATTTCGATATAAGGGAAATATGTACTGAATAAAAAACTGTGAAAAGTTGTGTATGCCATTTTTTTAGTTTTAATCTTAAGCTAAGTTTAGGGTTCTTTTTCATCTGAAAATCATTTGTTCCCGACTTTTCCGCTCTTCCACATCGAATGTTTATTCTAAACTACAGTTAATGCCCGGTTCCTATATTCAAGAAACGTGTCGTTTTGGTTACGGATGATAGTATTTTTAAAGTGAAACTTTTTTAGAATCTTTGTGACTCCAAACCGGATGCAACGGAAAAACGACAAGTTAGCGACACAAATACAAAAATGTGTAGGATTATATATATGTGTATGATACGGAGATAATTGATTATTTCATGGATCAAATGTATATATATATAAATTTATTCATCTCATTCTTTTGTCGATTTACTTTATTTAGATATGTAATGTTTGTTTTTTGCATGTTTCTTTCTATGTCTCTTATAAAGAGTGAGGGGGGAGAGGGAGAGAGAGAGGGGGAGAGGGAGAGGGAGAGAGATATAAAATATAATATAAACATAACGCTACATGACAATCCGAATTCGGATGTAAACAGTGATTTACGAATCGCGACCCCAAATAAACTTGATGCCATTGCAAAACGGAAAGAAAATCTAACGCCTAACCACCAATATTATGAGTTGATGAAAATGGCAAACCAAAAACAAAAGTAACTTTTGATGCACGTCATTTACAATCTTCAGTTGGAAGATCCTTCTCCGCTACAAATATTTTTTACAGGACCAGCTGGATGTGGTAAAACATTTGTTATTAAATTATTAATGGAAATTAATAATCGATATTCTGAAAGTGATGGTTTTTGCAATGCTTATATCACTTGTGCTTCGGTAAAGCTGCTGTGGCTATCGATGGAACAACAGTACACACTGCACTGAAAATAAGTCTTTCAAAGTTGCTTCCTTTATCAATTAAAGTAGCCCAACAATACAGATCACTCTTTAAATATGTTCGTGTATTGATTATCGATGAAATCAGTATGATTGAAGCCAAGTTGTTGTCCCAAATAGATTCAAGATTCAAGCAAATCAGCGGTAATAATTACCAAAATTATTTTGAAGTCAATTTTAGTGGATTAGATAAAATTTCGATTGGTGATCTACGTCAAATACATCGTACAAGTTTGTAAATCGGTTGTGAATTGGGGTAGTTCGTGCTACCCCAATTTACACACAAATAAAACGACAAATAGCAGGTTCAACACTATGGCGTGTATTGAAATTTTTCGAACTAAACGAAGTTATGCGAAAAGCTAATCAATGTTTTGCAAGAATATTAACAAAAATTGGTTATGGACAGTCGCTAGAAAAGGAAGAGCTAGATTTTATTGAATCACGGATTTACTCCGAAGAAGAAGCTGAGAGACTTTGTCCAGATGGTATACGATTGTTTTTTAATAATTATTCAGTTGCTAAATACAACAATAAAATTTTGTATTCTATGGATTGATACAGGAGGTTTGCCATATCAAATTACATTGGTTATGAATATACCATACAAGATAACAACTAACATCGATGTGTCAAGAGGCATTAGCAAATGATGCGACAATAAAATTTATTTTCATTGAATATAATGACAAAGGAGAGATAGGTCGTTTATGGCTAGAATTTCCGGGATCTCGAAAAATCGAAGAAAAATTGAGAAGAAAGGCAGCGGCATCAATTCAAAAAATTATCTTCATCCACTGGCAGTAACAATAGATCGAAGAACATCATCTATACCACTAGTACCTAATAAAACTGTTATTGTAAAACGTAATCATTTCCCATTAGTCTCTACATGTGCAATGACGATATACAAGTCCCAGGGAGCTACTTTTGGTGAGATTGTATATGAATATGATAAATCACACGCTCAACAGCTCCTGTACGTCGCATTAGCACGAGTTACATCAATAAACGGTTTATACTCGTATCTAGTTTAAAATATAAATGATGAAAAATTTTATCATGGCGGAAGAGCCGTCAGTATCTACAATTGATCTACAACATGAATTTTGAAGGCTGAACTTAAATCGACTTCTGACAATTGGAAATGTTTGACATGATTTCTTAAAATAAAAGGATTGGATAGGATTCTTATAACAAAAGAAAAGGAATGTCACTGTTTACCTTTAACTGTCAAAGCTTACGAGCTCATGTACAGGATGTGCAATATGACAATATAGTGTCGTCATCAAATTTTTTAATTATTTCGGAGACATGGATGAATAATGAAGATATTGTAGACATTACAAATTTTAATATTGTTGTTAATTACAAAAAAACATGTACGAAGGCAGGCGGAGTAGCAATTGATCACAACGTAAATGATGGAGCCCACAAATAAATCTCAATCCACAACACCTGGAATCATTGTCTGTTCAGCTTTCGAAAGTTGGAGAAATATGTGCCTGTGAAAGGGAAATGACCAGGGAGATTTAGTTTTGCTTGTAGCAATTTACATCTCTCCCAACCAATCAATGAAATCAGTTATTGAATTTATACACGAAAATTTGATCAAATATACCCCAGAGATATCACGAATTCTCAAAAAGAATTATGATAAAATTCCGATAATTTTAAGTAAGGATTTTAACATAAATTTTGCATCAGATACAGCGCTTCCTTTGATTGAGTTTTTCGATACAACATTTAATTTAAAAATGTGTAACAATCGTACTCAATCAAATACGAGATCAAAAACGGTAATAGGTGCAGTATTCAAAAAATATATCAATCAAATTGAAACTAAAACATTTGTATCGTATTTTAGTTATCATAAGCCTCTTGTATCATTTGTTAAAAAGTAGTAAGTTTATCGCCTCTGTGGTCTAGCGGTCCGGGTGTTGGACTTCCCTGCATGAGGTCCCGGGTTCGAATCCCGGGTCGGCCAACAAAAAGAGAATTGCATTTTTCCAATTTTCTAATATAAAAAAAATATTGGTCGGGATTGGAAATGTGCCCGGTTGGCGATGGGCTTGCCACCTATCACATTGTGGGACTTAGTGTTTACGGCTAGTCGTGGATGCCTTGGTTGTACCTCGGCCTACCTCTTCGGGGATATGGGCGTGAAGATACCTCATGTATCATTTGTTGAAACTAAAAATATGAAACTTGAGCAATAAATTATGTAACATATGTTAAATAAAATACCTGTACTGTGTTAAAGTAATAGTAATACTGTGGTTATAAGTATAGTTGACGTAGCAACTAGCGCAATATAGATTGGCATTCAAAGGCTTCAAGTAAACACCACGTGCAGTAGCAGGTACGCTTGCAGGTGTTGTCTTATCAGCTTGTTTATCGGCTGCTACGGCTATATAAGTCAAAGCGAGCATGCTTCGTGAGGCAAAGTTCGATGAAGTTGTAAAAATCGCA
The DNA here is from genome assembly GCA_002245475.1 of Calephelis virginiensis. Taxonomy (NCBI): domain Eukaryota; kingdom Metazoa; phylum Arthropoda; class Insecta; order Lepidoptera; family Riodinidae; genus Calephelis; species Calephelis virginiensis. The sequence goes on from NJDC01000125.1 coordinate 158,090, forward strand.
AGATTAGCAACAAATTAGTCATTCAAAAAAAAAGCTTCGTGAGGCATTCTTTGTGAACGCCTTGCAGCGTTCAGACCGCTGTCTAGTACGGAGGTCGCCACTGGTGATAGGTCTCTCCCTGTCATAGGATGGCAAAGAGATAATTCTAGATCGTAATTGTTAATTCAATTATGATCTAGGGCCCGGGTTGTGGGTCATTCGGGGGTTGCATTATTTGGTTGGCACTCACGCGGGAAGAGCGGGGTGGAGCTCCCCTTCCCCTTCGGGGGTTTACTCTTGTTGTCATAGTGGAATGCTTATTCCTATGTTCACGATTGTTTGTTTGGCAACGGATAGGCATACGCTACTTGTTAGTGCGAGAGTACTGAATGAGTGTGGACATCAGGACCGAGTGGATCACGTGTTACGACTTTGTTCTGAAATTTCCAATTTCTTTAGTGGCCAAACGCCGACAAGTTGTACGCTCCCGGGTTACTCGTCCTGTGGGCGGCGGCTCCTGTATCTATATCTATCTTTGTTATATACATTCATCTCATTCTTTTGTCGATTTACTGAAGTTTCATTTCTATCGTGTGTGAATCACACACACACCTTTTTTTAAAGGTAAAATTGCTAACAATGGTTGCTCGTTTTCGAAAGCTGATTCTGAACATTTTTGAAAAGATGAGTAATGCTTCGTTCCTTTTAGCAAACTACAAATGGTTAAACTTACGGATTACGTTTCGCTGATTATAGGAACCGGACATAGGTATCTAATGACTAGACTGGTGGCACTAAAAAGTGCGACCAGTGTGCTGAGTGTGAATTTCACACGAATTTACTTTACTACCGCGTTTGCGTTTGGACGAACCAAATTTATGGAATAATTTAGTTGTTTCTACTATCCGCTGAGGCGCTGACAATAACTCCATACATTTTGGTCGTTATAATATGTAAACGTGATAGTAAAGTCAATCATTTCAAAAACTCACACTTGGCACACAAGACACAAACTATTTATTTTTCACGTAAAATAGGCTATCTTACGCCTGACAGTTCTTAAGAGGCGAACATAAGTTAAAAAGGTCATTACCATCAGCACTACTAGCTGTTGTATAGTGCTGTGAAATTTATCCAGGTCCAGTGATAAGGTAGATCTATATCATCTATATCGGTTGGTATAATGACAGTTTTTGTCACTGTCGTGTTCAAAGAAGTTCAAGTAGTCGATATTAGGCTAAACATATGTCAGATTCTATACTTCTTATCGTCGGTGCTTGGTGGAATTCCATTCTTGATGCAATTTATTTAGAAACACTTGTACTTTCCACAGGCGACCTCGCCTGCTGATGATGCTTGTATAGCGAAACCGGTTGGCTAAACCATAAAAATAAAAAGTAATAAAATATATTGTGGAAAGTACAAGTCTTTCTAAATAAATTGCATAAACATATGTCAGCAGAAGATGCACCCGTGACATCTATAGTTTTATATGACAAGGTTGTCTCTTTCCATCAGGAAAGCTACGAGATTGTCTTATTTTATAGAAACATAGGTTAATGAAAAAACAATAATTACATAAGTTTTTAAGGTGGCCTATTTTTAATATTTCGTATTTTTTAAAATTCTAAAGATTTTAAGATCTGAGCTAGGCGCAAGCACCTTATTATTTTTTTAAAAAAAATAATTTATATCACCTCACTTCAGTGGTCTGGTGTTGGCGATGACAACGTGATGTTCTTCGACTCAGGAGTCGGGCAACTAAAAAAATGTTTTAACAACTTAGCCCGCGATTTGATAAATGCCCAGTTGGTGGTAGGGTTGCCACCTATCCCATTATAAAACAAAATACTTATGGCTTATCATGGGTGATTTTCCTGATCCTGTTTTCGGGACTAGCGGCGTAAAAAGACTTTGTAAGACATTTAGAAGGTTTATTAATTAATGTCTATATAAAAAAAAATTAATACAAGAGAATATTTAATTAATTTACTGGTTTCTTTATAGCTTATTAAATGAGCTCAACCAAGAATACAATCTCGGTGCGACCTTTTCACAGCCTGTTTAAACTCTGTTTGAGGAGAACTTAATTGACTATATTATTAACAAAATAGCTATTTCAGCAAACTTCGTTCTACTTGTGGAACGGGAAAACTTAATATGTTTTTTTAGTTTCCTCGATTTTTATACTTATCTTCCCTGGACTTGAACATATAGTTCAAAACCAAAATTAGCCGAATTGGTCCAGCTGATCATGAGTCTTAGAGAAACTATCCAACAGCAATTGATTTATATGTTTAAGATGATTGCTCTTGGCTTTACTTTATTATATTGAATCAGGCGTTACATTCAATCCATTATACAATCCATTATAAAAGATGTAAAATAAGCCTTTATTTTGCTAATTCCGTGTAAACAGTGTAACTGTTGTGGCAAATAATCCTCCAAATAACACAGAATGTGACAAGCCTAACTAACGTTCCCACCGCCCACCTCCGCGACCAGCACACGAATAAAGTAAGAAATCGGGAAAAAATATAAATTATCACGTCCTCCGCATTTGATAACCCTACCTAAAGTTTCCATCTCCCACCTCCACAACCAGATTACGAATAGAGATCAAAACGATTTGATTGCTGTTAAAAATTCGTAATAATAGGGAATTCGATATATTTATTTGTTCAATCAACAATATTCTGGACATATTATTATTGCGTTTCATGATTTCTAATTTTAAATTTAGTGTTCTCTGTGTTGAGTTCTTCGACAAAGTTGGCGAAGGACGTGACATGTGGTTTTGTTTCCCGTGTTCGGACTCTATACGTGATCTAGTCGCGGAGGTGGGAAGTGGGAACTTTAGGTAGGGTTGTTACATGCGAAGGACGTTACAATTTACATTGTTTCCCGATTTCTTCCTTTACTTCAATTCAATTACTTCAATAAAGCGTATTACATAAAGTATGTTACAAAATGATAATGAAAATGATTTACATTCGACTAATGTCAATGTCATACGTAACTCGACTGTGGCGGAGCCGAATGACGACCCGTTCAGGGCGACTCGACTTTTGTTCGGGCGAGATCGTCAGTCCTGAAGGAGAAAAAAATACTGAAGGACTGAAGCGGTACGACTTACATATGTTTGTCTCTTTCTACGTAACGCCTCAACTTTTCGTGTTACACTAGATTTTACTCCTCATAAAATTTCTGTACCGGGCCTTATAACTCAAATCGTTTCTTAAGGAGTAGACTCCAATAAGAAAATTTGGTTTTTACAATTTTCTAATAAAAAAAATGTTGCCCAGGATTGGATATGTGCCCGGTTGGCAATAGGCTTGCAACCTATCGCATTGTGGGACTTAGTGTCTTCGGCTAGTCGTGGGTGCCATGGTTGTGCCTCTGCCTACCTCTTCGGGAATATGGGCGTGAATTGTGTTGTAACTAAATGTTGGAAATCCGTTACTACTGTGTTAAAGACTTAGTTACACGCCTAACAACACCGATCAACCGCGAGGCTCGGGTTCGATTCCCGATGGGGGCAGGCATTTCTGTGATGAACATTTATATGTCTGCATGTCCGGGTCTGGGTGTTTATTAAATTTATTCTGGTATCTATTTAAGTATTTCTATGTATTGGAATCGTTGACTAGCACCCATAACATAAGCATATAATTTGCTTACTTTGGGGTTAGATTCAATTTGTGTGATTTGTCCAGGGATATTTATTTATTATTATTATTTATGACAAATTATAATTGAATCCTGATTTCTATAATTTCTACTAGACTAATGGCAAAACACTAACGCGAATGCCAAAACCCAAAGAAAGAAAAAAGAAGACATATATACTCGTATCTCACTTCTACGTGCTGCCAAGTAAGTAACAGTAGTTTAATTTTAATGCTAAGCGATAGATAAGTTCCGCACTGAGTTTTAATAAAGTTGTTTTAATAGACGCCGGCACCGACTAACGAATCATTAGTGCTGTAAAATATTTGAACAGTGCTCAAATGTTACGATATAGCGAATGTGTTCAGTTGAGCGCACCGGTGTTCAGCAAATAGTGCCACATGTTTTGGTCTATCGCTTCGTTAGTTCGTGCATGTCTACCATATTGGAGACTCGACATTAGAAGTTCCTCTGAAATAATTATTTTCAGTAATCTCAAATCGCTTCAAGTGGGATGCTAAAATCATTCTACATGACGACGATTCCCACATAAAACATATATCTTTCTAAAAAACAGTATCTTGAAGAGGTAGGCAGAGGCATAACCAGGGCATCCACGACTAGCCGAAGACACTAAGTCCCAGAATGTGATAGGTGGCAAGACTATCGCCAACCAGGCACATATCCAATCCCGAGCAACATTTTTTTTTCTGGTCGTGGGTGCCCTGGTTGTACCTCTGCCAATCTCTTGGGGATAGGGGCGTGAAGATAGTTTTACTTTTTAAGGTTAGTGAAAGAATTATGTGTAACTCAAAAAATACTTATAGGTGTTGATAAAAATATGTGGGACCATTTCGAAACCATTTGCGTAAAATATCAAATCGCAACGTGGTACCCAATGAAATAGTTGGAGTCAGTTTTTGCAATTTTACTATACTTTATCTATATAATATTAATACGTGATGCCAAAACTTTGGACCCCTTTTTACAAAAATTGCGCGGACGCAGGAGCATAAAATTGGGCTTATTTATAGTTTATATGTGGAAGAAGTGCAGAACGCTAATATTTTTCAATAATAATGCTTATAAAGTACATTAAATCAATAAAAAAAACATTACCCACACTACAATGCATTTAACACATACAAACAAATATATTGATGATAACTAATTAATTTCTGCCGTTTTCGTTATTTTCTAGATTATTTTGTTACTAATAGTCTACTGCACCCATCCCTTTTTTCATTAGCTCGATTGTTTCTTTTGTTTCATCATATAAATTAAGTAATACTTCAACTTTCGTATGGTAAAATGTTTGAACATATTCAGAAGTTATGACGAGTGCCGAGTTCAGCAAACGCCCGACAAATGAGCTTCCGTTGTTTTTGTCATCGAATGTTTTGGCGGCACATGTATACGGTATAATTTATTACGCAGTGGCAAAATATTCGCGGGAACAACGAGCTAGAAATCTGTTTAACGTGTGTATCACAAATGCAAATTAAAATAATTTATCTGTTTAATTTAGATGCCGTCATTTCACTAAGCGGCTTTTATTGCATTTGTAATAAATATTTTTTTCTTAGAACATACCTTGTACAAAACGTATATTTATACATACAAACATATATAGTTATTTTTATAACTATATACAATTAAATTAAATCACAAAAAAATTTATGATTTCAGCATTATTCTGCAATAATGTTGACAATTAGATGATAACAAATCATTTAATTATTATTTAAGGTTCCATTAGACTAATTACAAGATAGGTTTAGTGAAGCAATAATAAAAAGGTACTTAATTATCATGCATGCTCTCTAGTTTATAGCGGCACTTGCTTTTTTTTGGCCTCTTGGATTAGTCTGGCAATTTACAAAATATATTAAATAGTCCCCTAAATATTACAAATGAAAATCAAGTATTAGATTTTAAGCAAGGTTGTGTTTTTCTTCTGTCGATATTTAAAGTGTCTGGCAAAAACTTCGGCCGACAGAACGTGACTGGCAAGTTGTTTACAACATTTCCTAGAACATACGTGAAAATCGGACATCAGACTATTAGTAAAGTGACTACATTTTTTACGTACCTGTAGCATCTGGTACCTGAGAATTGGCCGTCAGTCTAAGTGCTCTTACACACGAGGGGCATGTCACAAACGACATAGATAACTGCAGCCGCCGACAAGTGGCGAGACTGGAGTTTTGGGGCCATCGAGGGAAAAGATGGTCGAAGTTTTTTCATAATTATTGAATTTCGTGTTGATATTGAGTGCAATTAGTAAATTTTGGTAGCATTTTGTACAATTTTGTTCAGTGAAAGTGCACAAATGAAATAATCATGAAGAAATTAGCGTATCGTGTATTTCCTCGTTGCCGCTAAATCTCATTTCATGAGCTTGAGTTAACAGGCCACCGCTTTACCCTAGAGCCTGACACGACTTGCTGACGACTTATGACTAATGACTAATTAAAATTAATTGAAATCGATATAAAATTTGATGCACATTTCTACTTGACTAATGGCTAAATACTAAAGTGAAGGCCAAAACCTAAAGAAAGAAGAAGTAGCGACGCTTGCATTTGTGACGTCAAGTGTTGTCGCCTGTCGACGAGTCGACGACTGACACCGACGTGTGTCGACGACTGCAAATACCTATGCTATTGGCGACATGCCGTTCGTGTGTAAGAGGTCTAAGCTAGCAGGTATGTATACGTTTACTGTATAACCTATTATGTATGTTTTGTCCGTTAGAAAATAAGTAAGTTCCGGGGGCCCTGGTATTTAGGGCTATTAAGATACAAGCAAGTTGCTCTCCTGATGATAAGAGTCAACCATCGCCTATACACGGTTACGTCTGAAGCTCCAGCCAAATTTCGAGAAACGGTTCGGGATCGATTACACTTTCGATCTATGAAAAAACTAAAAAAAAAACAATTCACAACTTTTTATCTAATGTAAATAGGTAGGTACCTAAAAACAATTCTTAACTTTTCATCTGACGTAAATTACAAAATGCTATAACGTAAAGAAAGCTTAAAAATGGTTCCCGCCGATCGCAGTCGCATTCGCAAGCTGGTGACGTCATGACTTGTACCTACTAGGTACGACATAGCGTGACAATAAGTTAAGAAGTTTGCGGACTGTTTTAAATGAATGTGTAAGGAAGTAAATATTACAATATGACATGAATATTTGAAATGCATAACTATTTGAGCCTATACCCCCTTATATTAAAATTTTGCAGGTCGTTTCAAAGTTACCATGTACATGCCAATGATGTTCCTGGTACGTCGCTATATTTTGGCCGCTATACTAGGTCATGCATGTAAGTCTTTATAATGAGATTGTTTGTAAGGTTTGTAAAATAGAATCTACGGTGTATATAGACAACGGTTATATCTTACCATTAAGGGAGCCGTGTGCTTGTCCGCTGTTTTTAGCCATACTAATTCTGAGATAACACATACAAAAATATAGATAAAAATGAAAAAAGTAATGAAGGCACAATGATGTCGTTTATTGAAATATTTGAAAAAATTAAAGAATTACGTTCAACGAACGTATTCATTGTAATTTGTAATGGAGCTGAGCAAATACCCGACATATGAATTTCAACGGTTTAATGTTTTGGTGGCACATGTCACATATGGAGCATGACTTATTTTAACAATTCATCCGATATTTATGCTACAGTATTAAATATACCGTATTTAATATGAGACTGTCGGCTGATTTTCAAAACAGAGATTCTCAATTCGATGTTTCATGAATTTGAATTCATAAAGTAACTAGCTGCTACCTGCGGCTTCGCCCGCGTTTTCACAGAAACCCGGTGTGCGATCGGGATTAAAACTAGCCTATATGTTAATCCAGGTCACAATCTATCTGTCTTCCAAATGTCAGACAAATCCGTTCAGCCATTCGAGCGTGAAAGAGTAACAAACATCCATACATCCATACTTACAAACTTTCGCATTTATAATATTAATAGGAAATAGGATATTCTAACAATAACAACGCGGCCCCATCCCGGGCATATCCGGATGGCGATTAATATTAGGACTTTCTCTTCGGCAACTCGAGAGTGCCTTGGTTGTACATTTGCTTACTTCCTCGGGGATATTTGTTTTTTTTGTGTCATTACCAATGTGGTAATTAGGCCCACGCGTTAATATACTTCATATGTTTGAGAGTAGGTGCTTTCTTGTTGGGTAAATATTTTATCTGTATAAAGCCCGTAGTTTGTTAGTTACATTCAATATTGCTTATTTTGGATACTTTGGCAACATTATATTGCCAGATGTCTAGACTAGATATTGCTCTCGGGTACGCGTATTAAATTTATTTAACCTTCCTTCAGGAATTCGTTTAGATATCGGATAAAACACATATTATGTCTCTTAATAGCCTCTGTGGTCTAGCGGTTCATTTGTTGGACTTGATTGCATGAGGTCCGGGGTTCGAATCCGGGGTCGGGCAACAAAAATAAAAATTAGGTTTTTTCAATTTGCTAATAAAAAAATGTTGCTCGAGATTGGATATGGGCCCGGTTGGCGATAGGCTTGCCGCCTATCACATTGTGGGACTTAGTGTCTTCGGCTAGTCGTGGGTGCCCTGGTTGTACCTCCGGCAACCCTTTCGTTGATATAAGCGTGAAGATACTTCTTTACTTCTTTTTTTATTAATAGCCTCTTATCTCCTCACACCAAAACATTGAGAAAACATTTCTTGTTAAAGATGGATTGTTTTCTTTAATTTTTACGTCAGGCATGTTAAACTTTTTCCGGTTATCTGTATTTGTTTTGTATAGATTTTATTCTCTTGTGATGGATTTAGGGATCGTGTCTCTTAATGGATAGCTTCATTCCTTCTTTCACTTTTAACGTTTCATGCCGAGAGCACGAATCGCGAGATTGGTTTTTTATCATCCTAGGATCTAGAGTCCATCTCGGTGGTATCTCTCATTTAAACATGCGAACTCAAGGTCCATTAAGGGGTAGCATTATATATCGTAATTATTTAGGCATAGTAAAACTGCAAACAAATCAACACCAATTTCATTTCCATGCCTCGATTTGACAGTTATTTTTTCTAGACGTAGCTAAAGATTTCGAGATTTCCCATATATTCAAAATTAGAAAAATCTTTATTCAAATACAAGTGGTGTGCATACCGACATTTTTATAAACTACCACCGGATTGGAATCGCGGCTACACATTGGTAGGATTCGGCGAAAGAGACTCAGCGGGTTTGTCTTTTTTCTATACTAATAGTTAAATTATATTATATATTATATATAATAATTATATATAATAGATAAAAATACAAATTCCAAAAGCGATTTTTTTTTCGAATTGGCTAATACGTTGCTAACAGGTTGTACTACATGACATAACTACCCGCGTTAACGGGTAAGAAAAGAATTGAAAATTTCGCCACGGGACTTGAATCCTCAGTTGCTCAATTGGTTAGAGCATTTGTCGGCTTGAGACGCAAGGTTACAGGTTAAATCCTATCTGGGGTGAAATTTTTTGTTTCTTTAAAATTTATAGAAATTTAACCTATAAGCACAGGGCAAGCGCTAAAATAAAAATACGTTAAATGTTTTATTTATTGATTTAATGTACTTTATAAGCATTATTCTTGAAAAATGTTAGCGTTCTGCACTTCTCCTACACATAAACCAATTTTATTCTCCTACGTCCGCGCAATTTTCGTAAAAAGGTGTCCAAAGTTTTGGCATCACGTATTAATATAAAGTTTGATTAATATGGGTCTACCTCGGAATTATGACATACGTTTCCAAAAAAATAACCATTGTTATTAAGCGCAGTGAAACTGTAAAAACCGACTTCAAATAATTTAATAGGTACCATGTCGTGATCTGATAATTGTTTTTTCAATGTGATCGAGATGGTCCCACATTTTTATCAACAGTTTACTAGTAGTTTCCTCATGTTAAGCCTTAGGCATTATTGAGTATACCCAAAGATTAATAAACATTTTGACGGCCTCGTTGATAGGCGTACACGCCTAACTACATCGACCAACCGCGAGGCTCGGGTTCGATTACCGACGAGGGCTAGTCTTTGTGTAATGACCATTTAGATGTCTGCATTTCCAGGTCTGGGTGTTTATAAAATTTATTCTGGTTTCTATTTAAGTATTGCTGTGTATTCTATTTAACTATTGTATAGTTGACATACACATACAAGCATATAATTTGCTTACATTGGGGTTAAATTCAAATTGTGAATTGTATACTATATTATACCGTCTTCAGTATATTTCATAAACCACTAGCCGAAATGAAAAAAAAATTGGAATTATCTCGAAATCATGTCAATCTTTTCAGCAAAGATAAGTTCGTCATTGGCTGAGCATTCGCCTGAAAAACATACTCTCCAAATGAGTATCTTATTTTTACACTCGTTAAAAATGCATCAGGTATACAGTTCACAAATCTATGTGACGGTTGAGTATTGATCTGTGATTCCCATCAAATATCAATGTCGCAGTGCCGCCTTTCAGTCCGTGCTTGCGCCAATGCGACGGTCATACCTAATTGTTTGCGAAAGATTGAAAAATCAATATCTCAATTTCGTCTGGAGTATTTCGAATTCGTTTTCATCATAATACCCGCGTTTGTCGACTGTCACGTCTGTTTACCGGCTTCGTCTGTGTATAGTAGATTTTCGTAAAAACTTTCATCATCCCCCTTGCAGTGTTTTGGGTTAGAATTTGATAAACAATTAAGCAAATTAAAACTGCAAAAACCGATTACGACTATTTCATTGGACTAGTGGTCGCTCATTGGTCGAATCGACCATAATAAATTTTAATATCTTGTTGATAACAACGCCATCTTCATTTCTCAAGACTGTTTCCAAAGTTTTTAGTGCGCCATCTGGGATATTTTATCATTATCATTAATATATTTGTTTGTGTGTGTCAAATGCACAGTAGTGTGGGTAATGTTTTATTTATTGATATTTAATCAATACTTTACTTATATAAGTACTATATAAGCATTATTATTGAAAAATATTAGCGTACTTCATTTTTACTACACATAAACTATAAGTGTGCTAAATTTTATGCTCCTGTGTCAGCGCAATTTTCACAAAAAGGGGTCCAGAGTTTTGACATCACGCATTAATATATAGATACCATATCACGATTTGATAATTCTATTTTCTAATGATAGCTAATAATTCCGATATGATCCAACATAAATTTTATCAAGATCCGACTAGTCATTTTTAAGTTATACTTGCATACAATGCATATATTTTCTTATGTTGACGACCTTATATTATCAACGTATAAAATTCAGGACCACTTTGGACTCTTGACCTACTTTTTCGAAAAAGAATCATCAAAATCGGTTCGTAATTTGCCGAGTAATCTCATAACAGACATACAAAAAAACAGTAACAGTAAAAGTAACCTATGATTGAACTAGAGTATTTGACTATATGATAATCAAATTTCATCAAAATTGGTCCAGTATGTTGGCCATGAAGGCGTAACAAACGAACAGACATTAGCATTGTAATATTAGTATGGATAAGAGGTGAACAAACAGTCTGCTTTCTGTTTTAGGTGGGGCCGAAAAATTGTTTTATTGTATAATAAACTAGCTGTTGCCCGCGGCTTAACCCACGTGGTCCTACAGGAACATTATTTCGGGATAAAAACGATCCTGTGTGTTAATCCAATTTACCTTCTTTGTGTGTACCAAATTTCACGTGAATCAATTCAGCAGTTTTTGTGTGAAGGAGTAACAAACAAACAAACAGAAAAACTTTCCCATTTATATTATTAAGGATAGCGAAACCCAGCGTCCTTATATAAAAATCGTTAAGCTCTGCACATATGTATAGAATCGTTACGTACATAAGACATCTAAAAATAATAGTACTTGAGAAGTTCAGAACTCATAACTTTTATGGTATGTCTACCAATTTTACTGTAGTTTCTTAAATAAAAGAAAGTAATATGGGTTCATATCACGCGAGAGAAGATGTATGTGAAGTATATATTAGGGTTTAAATTACATAGTAAGTATATTTTATTGAATCATGCGTTACTTTGAGAAAATCCATTATAACATTTGTCAAATTACCCTTTATTTAGCTACTTCCGCGACACGCATGTAACTGTCCCCCGTGTTGGTCCGGGTCCTCTAAATAAACTAGACCACCTGCCTCTCTTAAAATATGGGTCAAAAAAATTAAAGTATAGGCTAGCGGTAGAGAGCTTTGCAGCAACACTTTTTAATATGATATTGGAAGGCAAACAAGCAGACGGATTTCCTGATGGTAAGAATTTCATGCCGCCTAGAGACACCATAGGTGGTAATTGTGCAAATCCGGACGATTTGCTGCGAAACTCTACCATCTTGTAGTATGTCACGGTGCTAGTGACGGTAAGCCTATGCTCGCCTTTTACGAGCTGCCTGGCAGGAAGGCAGATGGTTTATTCAACAAAGGATCCCAGACCAAAACAGGGAGAATTGCCAAAATTCCATCACCTTAGCTATTCCTATAACCATAATGACTGCGTCATGTTCTTGTCTGGGGGTAGAGTAGCTAGTAGAATTGCACAATGGACCTTCCACTCATGCCTCAGTATAGCGACGACCTCTAATATCTATATGCTTTGGTTGTCTCCTACCATCAGGAGAGCCGAGTGCTTGTTTGCTGACTTCTCATATGAAAAAAAAAGTTATGGCAGGAAATCTTCCAAGTAACATTGAATGTAATAAATATAAAGAACTTTCCTACCGCCTACTAACGCGACCAGCTCTAGACCCGAAGCCCGAGTAAGGAAATAATCAAACTTGTCAGTCGTTAACAAGACCTATGTTGCTTCTAACATGGGCGGGGGAACATTCATTAATGTCTGGATCCAGTAATTGTCAAACGTAATCCATAAGTTTCACCACTTGTAGTTTGTTTAAAAGTAACGAAGCATTACTCACATTCTCAAAAAATGGTCCAAGTTAATTTTCGAAAGCAAGCGACCGTAGTTTGACTATTCGTACAAAAAACTGTCATTCATAATCAAAACGAGTCTTTTCGTGAATATAAGAACTGTACGAAAGCTCGTCATATTCAACCTTACTTAGAAGTTTTACCGACACAAGTGTTACAGAGAATTTTCGAAGAATTAGCAAACCAAAGTTTTTACATATGGTACATTTGTCATCAAGTATACTCGTGTATCATGTTCTCAAGCATCTAAAAGTACTCTTCAGTTTATTTTACATTACTTTCTTGCATAAAACGTAGTAAATATTTTCCTCTTATCATAAAAAAGAAACCACAAACGTATGGTTTTAAACATGTGCTCCCAGCGCACATATGTTTGCAAGGGTATATTCTAAGGCATCTCAAACTACTCTTTATTTTATATTTCATTATTTTCTGGCATAAAACGTAATAAATATTTACCTCTTATGATGTAAAGGAAACCACAAAAGTGTGGTTTTCAATGTGTTTCCAGCATGAGTTGTATTTCAAAGAACTGGTGTAACGTTAGATGAAATTGAAATGCTTTTTCCCATTCTGAACAGGAAATGGTGCGGCATATCATATTGATGTTTGTGCATACATTACCTCATCAGGGAGTGTTATTTGCCTATTTGTTGAATTTAGTGTATAATCCCTAATGCTTTGCCGTTTATTAAAGTGAAAACTTCTTTAGCGGCGTTTTTTGGAATGGGTAAAAACTTCTAAACTCGCGTCAGATCGTTAGAATGTAAGACAGCGTACTGCCCATGCGCGAATAAGACAGCGCAAGATCTAAAATAAAACGTAGATTCATTGCTGTATTAATATTGCTTAGATTTTTATTTAAGAGTATAGAATACGCAATGGATAATACGCCGCAATATACCTACCATTACATTCTCACAGATAGCAGATACGTATAATATCAACAGACATTGCTATGTTTGTTTTATCTTGAAAATAAGCTTTATGTGTAGACGAGCAATGTTCGTTGTACAGGTAAAATGACGACGTTCCTAGCCATCACGTGATCTTACTTTAGCGAGTTTTTGTAAAGCCAAATGCAGGTCATTGATATGAAAATAATATTTGTGCATAAATGATAGTACTTTCATACTGATAATTAAAGCAATTCGTGCAAAATTATTCCCTAAACATTCCAAAATATTAAAAATGCACAACGTTAATATTCAAGTTTTCACTTCTGCCGGCACTCCTGGAGTTTTTTTTACGTGTGAAGTCAGCAGACAAGGACAAGATGGTTATTAACAACCGTGGTATAGACACCTTAGATTCTATAAGTTTGGGGGTAGGAGTAGATTATGTGGAGGTTTCCCTGTCCTTGCAAGTTATTGCATTTACCACAAGCAGCTTGATGGTAATGATCCTGCATTTAAGTAATGCTCGCATTTTACGAGCTGCCCACTGATGTTAACTGTAATAAAAGATTCTCATGCCTTAAAAAAGTAAATGACAAACATTAGACACAGCGCTTCCTTTTTGAAGTGAAACTTAGAATAGTTGTGATTTCAAAACGGGTGCAACGGAAAAACGACAGCTAAGAGACACAAATACATATTCATTTCATTCTTTTGTAGGTAAGAGACACAAATATATATTCATCTCATTCTTTTGTCGATTTACTGATGTTCTACTGATGTTGTTTTTTTATTTGACTGCCGCATTGGTCGAGTGGCTAGCGTACACGCTTAACTACATCGACCAACCTCGAGGCTCGAGCTCAATTCCCGACAAGGGGCAGGCATTTGTGTGATGAACATTTAGATGTCTGCATTTCCGGGTCTGAGTGTTTATTAAATTTATTCTGTTATATATTTAAGTATTTCTATGTATTACAATCGTTGGCTAACACCCATAACACAAGCATATAATTTGCTTCCTTTGGTGTTAGATTCAATTTGTGTAACTTATATAGGTATGTTTATTAATTTATTATTATTTATATGTTTTTATCTATATATTATGATCTATATGAGTATATTTAATTTTTGCTATACTAATTCTGTAAGTTACTTGTAATTAACAATCTAGTAGTTCTACCATAATATATTAGATAAACTTAAAAAATATAACTAAAACTGACTATAAACTTTCCTAGATTTTCAAGTTATTTTAGTTTCAATATATTGAAGACCAGTTCAAATATTTATTTCGCTCTTCAGCTAAAAATATAAAAGCTTCCAAATTTTTTAAGTGCTCTCAAAGCATGAAAGCTCAACACCAATTTTCAAATTCGTGTATACTGGCCGCGACCGGTTAATATGATTACTGCAGTATCGCATCGGTGGAACTAACATGGGTTTTGGAGTATAATTTTATCAAAGAACTAGGTGCTGCCCGCGACTTCATTCATGTTTGTTTTATTGCTGGTAGCGGAGTATCATAATCTTATTAAAATATAAGAATCACAATAAATCAGTAGAAGCTTTGAGTGTTTATTTATTACTTTGTGAAGATCTTTAAGTTGTATTGCCCTGAAAATACTTTTTTCTCTATGTCTCAGATATTAAAACAGATATTTCTTTAACGCAATCATACTCATACTCTAAATGATTGGCATTGTATACGTTCATTACTTTAAACCTCGACTCTCTCTTTCCTCTCTGTGTGTCATCGTAGATACTAGGTGGTAGAGTTTCGTTTTTTTTTTCGAGGCGTAACATCCCGGCCTCAGGTTGGCAACACACCATTACTACCTTTGGTGTCTAAAGGCGTCGTGACTTTTTTAAGATCAGGAAATCCGTTCGCTAGTTTGCCTTCCAATGTCATAAAAAATTATGGTTGCCCAAAAGTAGAGCTTTGCAAAAGGTTAGTGTATGTATGAGAAAGGTAAATATGTATGTGGGGCAATGTTAACAACCGTTAACAACCGACATCGAGAAACTAAGTTACTAGTTGAGCCAATAGACGTCCTGTTCTAATTATGAGTACTCGTTTTTTTTCTCGACTTTTCTTTGACTATAAGAATCACAACAAAAACAAAAATAGCAAAGTTAATGAACAAGGGTAATAGGGATTAATTTTTAACCGACTTCAAACTAGGATAAGGTTAGGATAATTAAAAAGTATGTTTTCTTGATTTTTTGGTATGTTTTTTACGATTTTTGTCGTCAAAATAAACGAAAAAATGACTCATAATTAAGTACTTAAAAACTATTATATAGTTACATGGGACCATTTTACTCTTTAAAAAAATAATTATCAAATCGCGACATAGTACTTAATGAAATAGTTGGGAGTCGATTTTTGCAGTATAATTGCAATTTGCACATAATTATTATTATAAATAAAATAAAGTATTGAATCAAAACAGTAAGTAAAATGACATCAATAATTATATTTTGTAACGATATTTCGCAACATCAAACACAGTTTATCTACAAATGCGAATGTTGTCTGTTTAGTGAAATTACAGATCAAACTCAAGTTGAATATTTGAATACATATTTGTACGTAATTCGGTTGGCTTAAGCCAAAACACGATATTTGAATATATTTTAAGTTATTTAAGGTAATGTTAACAGAATTTATAATTTGCATAATAAACTTTTTGAAACAGTTCAAAGTTCCAAACTGGACCATACCATTTTCTATATTTTTTATCCATTTCTTTTCTTAGGCTTGCCTTTTACGAACTGCCTGGCAGGAAGGCAGATAGCCTATTCTGCAAAGGAGCCCTGACCAACTCGGGGAAAGAGGAAAGGAAAGAGACGCAAATCAAACCTATTATATACTTTAAGAACAACACACTCTTTTGTATATTATTTTAGTTACTGTATTTTTTTATACTCTTATATAAACCTTTAAATCCTCACTATAAAAAAACGGAAGCCTGTTTAACTAAACATTGTCTAAAATTTATATCCAACCAATAAAATGCTGTACGTGCACACGCTACAAAATTTTAGACAGTGTATGGTAAAAGATGTGTTCAATGGTTTGACGATTAGGTTATAGAAAATAATATTGGCAGGCTGGCATATATTATACGGCCAACAATACAAATAATAAAAAGTTATATACTACGCGAACTGCATAAATATATTTTTTTTAATTTTTTAATCAAAATAACGTCACCCGTGATTGGACATGTGCCCGGTTAGCGATAGGCTTGCCATCGGCTTTGGCTAGTCGTAGCCTGGTTGTGCCTATGCCCACCTCTACGGTAATATGGGCGTGAAGATACTTACTTATTTTATTTGCTTATTTCTAAATAAATAAAAATATTTTTAAAAAAATAAAAATATTTTTTTAATTGGTCGAAATGATATAATTTCTAGATTTTTTGGTTAGATTTTTAACGTTAGATGAATTCGTTTCGTTGATCCAGAAATATTTGTTTATTTAATTCTAAGCATTCTAAAAAAAAAATTGTTAGCTTCAAGCTCGGGTCAGTTTGCAGAACGAAATTGTATATTTTAATTGTTGTTTAATCTGTGGGATTCACCTGAGGCTCTGTAGACTCATTACGAAATAAGCCAAATTTAAACATCTAAATTTAGCTGCGTCTTAAGCAGAATTAAATTTGTTAAGGTTTTCCTAACAAATATAGCATGAACATCACCTATTTTCGTGTGCAAGACAAAAAAAATTCAATATTTTTGAAGTTTTGACTTAATATTATAAATGTTAAAAAAAACTCTGACAAAACCTTTATATAAATGACGAAATTAACACTTACACAGTCATACACACACACCCACGCGCGCGCGAAAGCACGCACGCCCAGACGACAAACTTATAACATCCGTCATTTTCCGTCAGGATTAGATAAAAGAAAAATGGATATGTTCAAAATTAATAATATTACTTGAATTTGACTTCGGAATTTTATGTTACATACTTTAAAGAAAGAAAAAAAGGAGATAGATCTTGATAGTATAGAAAATACATCTAAAAGATTATAAAAGAAACCTGAGGTTCTTTTGGTGGTGGGTTACAGTCCTATGGCTTTAGGTCCTATGGTCCATTGCTAGGCCTAATTACCACATAGATAATGACACAACAACCTACGTTTGAGTCCTGTGCTCAGGATGTTAGGTCTAATGACATTATTGGTAATGACACAACAACCTACGTTTGAGTCCTGTGCTCAGGATGTTAGGTCTAATGACATTATTGGTAATGACACAACAACCTACGTTTGAGTCCTATTGCAGAGTGTTAGGCCTAATTACCACATAGATCATGACAAAACAACCTTCGCTTGAGTCCTATGCTCGGGGTGTTAGGCTTAAATACCATACTGGTAATGAAACAACCTACGTTTGAATCCTATGGTAGAGTAGGTATTTGTGTCCTAGATAATGACACAAATACCTACGGTTGAGTCCTATGCTCGGGATGTTAGGCCTAATTACCATATTGGTAATGACACAACAACCTACGCTTGAGTCCCACGGCCAAGTGTTATGCCTAATTACCACATGGATAACGACATAACAACCTTCACTTGATTGCTATGCTCGGGATGTTAGGCCTAATTACCATACTGGTAATGACACAACAACCTACGTTTGAATCCTGTGGTAGAATGTTAGGCCTAATTAATACATAGATAATGACACAAAAGCCTAAGCTTGAGTCCTATGCTCGGGGTGCTACCCCGGACAGAGGCCTAACAAGGCCTAATTACCATACTGGTAATGACACAACAACCTACGTTTGAATCCTATGGTAGAGTGTTAGGTCTAATTACCACGTTGGTAATGACACAACAACATAAGCTTGATCCCTATGGTCAAGGTGTTAGGCCTAATTACCACATTGGTAGTGACCACAACCTACGCTTGTGTTCTAAAAAAAAGTATCTTCACGACCATATCCCGAAAAGGTAGGCAGAGGCACAACCAGGGCACCCACGACTAGCCGAAGATACTAAGTCCCACAATGTGATAGGTGGCAAGCCTATCGCCAACCGGACACATATCCTATTCCGAGCAACATTATTTTTTATTAGAAAATTGGAATAACCCAATTTTCCTTTTGTTGCCCGACCCGGGATTCGAACCCAGTACCTCATGCAGTCAAGTCCGACAACTGAACCGCTAGACTACAGAAGCCGAGTATTAGGCCAAATTACCGTATTGGTCATGATACAAAAACCTACGATTGAGTCACCGGAGATAGAGTGCTATGCAGCAGATTGCCCGGGTAGGGATCTACCGCCTTACCTATTCCTGCTGTAAGGTTCCGGTCCGGAGGTTAGGGTAGTCGGTTGACTTGAACTACAAAAGCAATATTTTAATTGAGTTTTGGCGCCATCGTGAATGAAGGTGGTAGTAATTTTTTAATTATTGAATTTCGTGTTTATACTGAGTGAAATTGATTAATTTAGGTGGGAATTAGATCAATTTTATTCAGTAAAAGTGCACAAATGAAATAATCATAAAGAAACTAGTATATCGTCTATTTCCTCGCTGCCGTAAAATCTCACTAGATAGACTTGAGTAACGAAGCCACCACTTCACTCAAGACCCTGACCTGACATGACTTTGTACATAGTGACTAATGACTGTAATAAGAATTAACTAACTTGACATTGGCTAAATAAGTGGTGAAAAACGATCGAAAGCCATAATATTTATAAAAGAAGAAGAATATTTTAATTTGCATAATCCTAATGTAGTATCCTTATACAGTTAATACACGCAAGTTGTATAAACCTAACTACAAAACATCCTTAATAGTTATCTACCTAAGCCCAGCTAGGAATATTTAATTTTGCAATTCCTAGACTGTTTTAACCCGGTTTGGCAAAACGCTCATTCAGAATTATATTAAAACAGCTTCTGATATACTCGTTGTTTGATCGTAAAGTTCTCCCAGTATTTTGTTTGGAATTTAAATGAAGTTAGGTAATCCTGATAGTTTGACTGTTTAGAGTAATGTGATGTTACTAATGTAACAAATAGGTGTATGTTTATTTTTAAACTCCGCGCCGGCGGAAAAAGGATGATGTTATAAGTTTGACGTGTGTGTGTCTGTCTGTGGCATCAAATCTCTTGAAAGAACGAACCAGTTTCGATATGGCTTTTGTTGTTTGAAAGCTGACGTTTTTATTTTCTTCTTAGTGCAATTTTCAGTTAGGTTTTGGTGGGAGTCTCATTTTTTTTTTTTACTTTTCTGTAATAGGTTACATAGTTTTCTTTTGTTGTTTGTAAGTTTGTTATTGTGTGTCCGTACAAGATGGTTGATTTCGGATTAAGAAACACAAGTAACTTATCAACACCAAAGATTTTAATAATGCGTTGCTTACTTGAGGTTGTGATGTTACATTTATTTACCTAAAGTCAAATCTAAAATCTAAATTAAAATCGATTTATCTGTTTTGATACAAACATTAAGTATATCTATATTCAAAATTACTTAAATACAGACATCGCAGAGTATCGAGTGCTAAATTTCACGATCCTGACAAATACTTCGATTTTATGATATTATATGTACACATTTAACATTTATAACAATCGTTGTGTATCTCAAAAACTTTTTGTAATAGATATGATGGAAATAATTACAAAAAACTATCGTACTCACACTGTTATTTTAATTTTAAGCGAATAGTGTGCTTGTTCACTATTCTATTATATAGAAAAAATGTAATCAACAGTTTTAATAAAGTAGAAATATATGAAACACATTTTTAATAATATATGGTACAGTTCTTGCAACTCACGAAGGCGAGTGGCCTTTACTTGTGTTAACAGGTATCTATCTATATATATTGTCGAAGTGTGCGTGAGAGCGAAACCTCTATGGTTAGCATAAAAATCAAATTTAATTTTGTACAATGACTTGACGTTTCTTTGGTTGAATTTCCATTAATTAATGTACTACACACATACAAGCTATTTTTAAAAAAGCAATATCATAAACTAAAACTTAGATTACCCTGATTATCAAGCTTAAAAACATAATATAATGATTATTTATATTTGAATTGTTGATTAATTAATACAGCCATGTGCGCGACGTGATTGTTTCTAGTATTGTGATATTGATTATGATAATAATGCCTAACATACAGAGACATGAATTAATGAAAAGCATAAACATTAAGCGTTTTATGCTTAACATAATAATATAATCATAACCTCGTTTTCAATCACACCAACTTGGACAGGTCTGACGAACCTATACTATATTATAAGCTCTGGGCGTTTATAATATATGTTTTCCCGTGTTGGTCCGGATCTGCATAGTAGAATAGGCTATCTGCCTCTCTGCCAGATAGGTTGCAGGCCACCACAGGTTAAAATGTAGGTCAGTACCAACAAGACCACTGGATACATATCTTCACGCCAAGTCCCTTACGGGGTAGGCAGAGAGTATCGAGTACCAGACCTCACGATCCTGTCAAACCTTCCTTCACATTCATTACCCTTTTCATACAAACATGCCGATTTCGGAGACTCCTGATACTGTGCATGCTGTGTAGCAACTTTCCGAATCCACCGTCTTCCTATCCCTGCCGTCATATTGACTCTCTTATTTTCGGTCCGGAGGGTAAAGTAGCCCGGAGACTTGCGCAATATACTTAACATCCTAGCCACATAACAGTAACGCACCTGTAACATCTTTGGTGTCTATAGGCTACGGTTATCTCTTACTATCAGGTGAGCCGTGTACTTGTTCGCTGACCTTTTAAATAAAAAAAATGAAGTACATGTTTACTAGTATTTATTAAAGTGTTTTAATATATTAGTATCTTTTATAAACGCCCCGAACACAAGTTAGTATACAAGGTTTTTTCGAATTACTTAATGATATTTCAGCTAGGAACTCAGAATAGGTACTGTAACACTTGGTCGTGGTATCTAATTATTGTAATATTAAAAAAAAAACGGGTTGCACTCCGGAGTGCCGGCACAGAAGGGAAAACTTAAATGTTAACGTTGTGCATTTTTGATATTCTAGAATGGTTTGGGAATAATTTTGCACGATTTGCTTTAATTATCAGTATGAAAGTACTATTATTTATGTGGTAGAATACAATATACACGTACACAAACATGACAACACGAACATTTGCGCAAGCACCTTGCGCCGTCTTACGAATTTTCGACCAGTAGGGTTACTCTTGAATCTCGATATCAAGCGAATTGGAAATTGGAATCGTATATGTCACTTTAGGTACTTTTGAACACAGTATAAGGGGATTATTAACATTTAGTTACAAATAAATTCAACGAATAGGATAAAATAATTTACAATTTACTATTAACTAAATGTCAATAATTCGCCAGAATAGTGTTCAGGAGTACCTAAAATGACATATTCGATTCCAATTTCCAATAATGCATGAATCGAGCGTCGAGAGTAACCCTACTGGTCACGTGTCCTGATGCGAGCTTAGAAGTTTTTATCCATTCCAAAAAAGTGCGCAATGCCGCTAAAGAAGTTTTCTTTTTTGATATTTTCCATCGTCGGCGCTTGGTAAAACTTCCAAATATTCATATTTTAAAGAAAGAAACACTTGTACTGTTTTACTTATCACTTATAATTTATTACTTTGTAATTAGTAGCCTACCGGTTAGCCTAATTACTGTATAACCGAAACCGGTACGCTACTAATTACAAAGTAATAAATTATAAGTGATAAGAAAAACAGTACAAGTGTTTCTTTCTTTAAAAATATGAAAGAAGTTTTCACTTCAAAAATATTTTTAATTTATAAATAATATGAAAACCCCCGATGAAAAAATATATCCCTCCTTCCACAAATCATGTCCAATCTAGCTCACCTAAAAACGTGAAAAATAAAAAAAAAGTCTTAAAGAAATAATTAAATTAAAAACGTAGTTATTGTCGTCTATTTATAAAATGAAATACTCGGAGCTGTAGTCCGTACATCGCGCGGCAACATTGACCTTTGTCGGAATAATAAAAGGGCAATAGCCCTTTTTTATTTTTTATTTATTAAAGCGGTTTCAGGTCTGGAAGAGGATGTACGGATCAAGTGTTTTCGCTTCACAACATTGTAGAGAAGCATCTGGCTGTTGGTGAGAAGGTTTTCTGCGGTTTTGTGGATCTCGAAAAAGCGTTTGATAGGGTTGTACGTAAGGAACTTTGGGACATTTTGC